>NDFZ01005120.1:105622-160496 GCA_002192655.3 Mamestra configurata | reverse complement strand
AGGCGCCGTTTGTTTATACAACATTTTTTTATTCCTTTTGTTATCCAATTATGTTTTAATGGCTTAATAGTTATTTTAAACTTAATTTTGGGGAAACATAAATTATAAAATAATATTAGAATGTCATGGAAATAATTAAATGCAATGTCGGTATCTTCAGTCTGGTATATTTCTGAGAAAGACAATGAAGATAGACAGTTTACAAACTTATTTATATTTTCTTGATTAAAATCGCGTCTTTGTTCAAAATAAAATGGTCTTTTAATATTTGTGGTGTCTAGTATTACCTCAAAACATATGGATTGTCCTGTTTCGTGATCAGATAGAGCTAGGTAATGTATTTGGGGTTTAACATTTGCTATATTACTCGTAATTAAATCGATACAAGACAGTTTTCTTGTTGGATTGGTAATGTGATTATTTATGTTGTAGTTTTTTAAAATTGATTCTAGCTCTTTAAAATGTTTATCTGCTTTTATGGCGTCTATGTTCCAGTCACCACATAATATGATGCTTTTATTATTTCTTTTCATAAGTTGTCTCAAGAGGATATTTAAATTTTCTAAAAATAATTTAATGTTTGAATTTGGTGTGCGGTAAATGCAGATAACATAGAGTCTTAAGGTTATTATTTCAATTGCACAATATTCGAAATAATATAACTTGGCCTCAATTAAATTACATAAAGGTTTGCAGTCTAGATCTTTTTTAGTCAATATACAAGTTCCACCTCTACGTTGATGCGGCCTTGAAAAGGCTGATACTACTTTATAGTTTTTCATGGTAAGATTAGATTCCGCCCCTTTTCGTATAAATGTTTCACTGAGACAAACAATGTCAATACTCATATTAGTTTTTTCTAGTTCCGTTATTGATAGCTCTAGCAGGTCTTTTTTACTCAATATACCAGCTATATTTTGATGAAGAAGAGAACATTTGCGTCTAACCTCGAAAAAACACCGGTTGGCTAGTGTTTTCACTTTTGTTTATAGGATTAGAAATACAATTAGTGGTATTATGCTGTTTTTTAAAATAATATGGGATAGTTCCTTTTTTGTACATATTTGTTTTTGTCACATTATTATTATACTTATGTTTCATATCGTTGTTGGCACATCTTGATTTCAACAGTGAAGTTACTTCGTTCCTCTTGAATCACTCTATCTATTAAAAAAACCGCATCAAAATCCGTCGTGTAGTTTTAAAGATCTAAGCATACATAGGGACAGACAGACAGCGGGAAGCGACTTTGTTTTATACTATGTAGTGATAAGCTAGTTAGTTGAGTCATATTGAAATTTGTTAAAAACAGGTTATGTTACCTATAATACAGAGAAGTAGAAGACGACTATAGAAATTCAATTAGAAAATATATAAGAGAATGGCCGAAAATATCGACCACGATCCGTCGATACCTATCTACTTATTTATTAATCCATGCAAAAAAAAAAGTTATCCGCTATGTTTTTCGTCGATTTCGTTTATTTTCAAGCAATTTTTTCAAGAAAAAATAGCTTGAAAATAGACAAAAAAAAGTCTATTTTTCTGTCTAAGAATTTGTCGATAACTATTCGCTTCCTTTTCAGTGGTTGGTTAGCTACCCGAGTCTAAACATGATAACTTTAGAATTTAAACGATATCGAAGTACCGTGTGTGTATCGTACTGTTTCACTACAAAAGAGTTCGCTTCCGACGCGAGGTTAAGGATACCTGACAGATAACTCTTCAGCTAATCGTGCGTGTACACAGTGCATATAACATTACGTAAATATAAAGTGTGTGGACCTAATGATTTATGCATCGCGCGTGGTGTAACCTTAGCACGCTCAAATTACAAGTACAATGTATAAGAGCCCTAAGAATGGATAGTTCAATTAAAGTTCTTAAAGTCTGATGTCTGTTGCCATTTCCTTAAGACCGATAACTATCTATTGATTTTGAGCAGGACAGTAGAGTATTCTAAAGGTGCTCTCCCCTTCACCGAGTGCCGAGCCCCCTAGCATTACATCAGTGAGTACGGAGAACCGAGGATAACAGTGCGCAACCTGTAATGCTGTGTCATTACCAGAGGTCGGAATTAGGTAGAGTTATTTATGTACTTGCATCGAAATGTTGATATTAATATGGATCTTCCCGGGATTTCTAATAGAAAATCCCGTGTGGCCAACAATATTACAAATAAATAATAATAAAAACGTCAGAGATAGATAAGAGAAATAAAACAAAGATAATTAACATACAATTTTGATTAGTAAGTATTTAATTCACAATATAAATTATTAATAATCTTAAGCAAATTCTCTTACTTATATTTCGCCTTTTTTATTTAATAAATCACGGGATTTTTCTGCTCTTTAAAATTAATCTCGGGATTTGAGGCATATCCACTTTATTCTTTCGCCGTATGAAATCAGTGTAAGTACATAAATAACTCTACCTAATTCCGAACTCTGGTCATTACAGGTTGCGCACTGTTATCCTCGGTTCTCTGTAACATTTTGAAACAATTTGTTTCAACATCAATGTATCCTTCGTTCCTTCGTCTGATATTGTGAAAATAATTCAGCTACAGGCAAATAATGCCAAAATCGAATCAGAAATCTTACATTACATTCGAATACTTCAGGCAGGCATTCGCCTGTAATTTCGCTCCTGCAAGGTTTCAAATGCGTGGCAGGTATTGCCGTAATAAAAACCTTCGATCAATGCGTCACATCAGTCATGACATCAAATCTGTGATTGAACTAAAGTACCTAATTGCCACCAACTGTTAAAAACTGCTTGAAAAGTCATTTGTCAACAACTTTTTAGTCGTTTTTTGTGGTCGAATTTTTTAAGTGATAGCTTCTTTAGACACGTTGAGCATGGACGTGCAGTAGGCTACAGTAAGGCTAGGCCAGCCCATACATAATACCCAACAAAGAAACTCATCACATTATTCAGGGTTTACATTTTTTTTTTGGGCATTATATATGGGCTGGCCTACCCTTACTGTAGCCTATTGCGAACTCGCGTCATCGTCACCGAACGCTTTCCAAATTCAAAAATAATTATCTAATAGCTCGCTACTATTCACAAGTTACTTAGTTTTTACTTCTATCGGCAGCCCCCAAAGACTGCCCCGCATGTTTGTTTTCCTTAATGTATATCAGCTGCCCAACATCACCCTTAAATATGACCACGCACAAGAATACAGTGAAAAAAATATTTGATTTTAATTACATGGGAAACTGCTTTTTCTTCTAACTCCATGGAGAAAACCTAATAAGATACGTTCACAATGCTGATGTTTATCAAAATATATTACCTTCGCTGACTGCCTTTTTTTTATGGATGGGAAATCATCAAATGACTTCTTCCGCTCTGGGTGGAGCGGAAGGGCGTGTCAGACTCTTACTGACTAAAACCCATCCGTGTTCCTTCTAAAGCCCTTTGCGTTCCAGGGCCGCGGTGACTCTTTCGAACATATTCCGCAACTTCGCTGACTGCCTACGAAACCATGTTTGTAATAGAATCTGTGGATCAATCAGCATTATGTTTGTGTATGCATTATGCTGCCTTTGTTTACCCTGTCCTAACTGCAACTCAATTCAATAATTGTTTGGAGGTGTAACTATAGATTAATAAAAAATCAATAACAAACAATATCTGAAACGGATATTTTTTTATACTAGTAACTAAGGTTGGCTGGTACAAAATGCCTAAGGGATTAAGTCCGCCTTTGAAAAACGATATTTATCAAGCCCACTCGTCTGCTAAATAAATTATTATTTTCGAACATTTAGGGCTGATTTTGAATAGTTAGATAACTTTTAACTGAAGAATAAATATGGCCGTTTGACATATTTCCCGTACAAAAACTGTCAAACCTCCATTTTTATTCCTCGGATAAAAGATATCTGACTATTGAAAAAGCTGCCTTAAATCCAATAGGTTTGGGTAATCGTGTTTTGAGGGTATAGTGGCGTGCTTGGGGGTTTTGACCTTGGACTGTTGATACAGTGAATGAAATTAAAACATTTCAAATGGAATGTTTAGCTAATAATACGTATAAAAAAGTTTACTTATAAAAAAATTGTGAATTAGATTTGAAAAAAAAAACGGTTGCTGCAATATTTCAAATAGTCAATATTTATTACTACTGCTTATTACGGTTCTTGAGATACAGCCCGATGACAGACAGGCGGACGGACGTACAGCGGAGGCTTAGTAATAGCTTTGGGTACCGAATCCTAAAAAAACATTGCAAGTTAAATAAAAGCTTGTAAAAACCAAACCCTTTCATTACCAAATTCCTAAAAATAACATTCTTTAATTTCAGAGGAACTAACGAAGTGGTCAAGCCAAGGCATGCCTGGGGACCTAGTGTCTTCAGACCAGTCAAGCGCCGAAGCTGTGGGTGCTGACATCGACCGGCGCGCTTACACGTACCTGCTTACTCGATGCAAGCTACTCTATGCCTCTTACAAGGAAATTGTTGATGCTGAAGATGATTCGTTGCATAGGTATGTAACTTGTGTAACGGGGAAAAACTAGCAGACAGTTATGAAAATATCTTGTAAAGGTTCTGTGTCCTTTTTAAAGTCGCTAAGGTTCTTAGCCTAGGGTAATTTAGGAACAGTCAGATGTTTGAGGGTACTTAGATATTGTACGCCCAATGGGTATGTCACAGCAATCTTTATAAAATATGATAAGAACGGCTTTTCCACCAAACAATAAATGAATTTGAACTTAATTGATATGTATTAAATAAATAATAAGGTCAAAATAAATAAACCAAAAAGAATAAACGGTATGAAGACTCTGATGCATATTACCATACTAAAATAAAAATAGTACATTTTGAAGAGCATAATTAAACCAAACACTTAATTTTAGGAAAAACGTGAAGCTGCTGAAGAAATGTGAAGTACAAATACTACAGCGTGCCATGAAGTATCTAGAAGAGACTTTACATAAACTACCCGCCGCTGAGGAAAAATCTAAATAAATCTTATGAGATCCAGGGGAAATATCCATAGAAAGATACCGTTCTATTCAAATCGATACCCTAACTTTTGTCCAAACCCGATCCTTCGAACCGGATACTGTGTGTTGACCTTTATTACGACCGGTATAAAGGTCTAAATAATAACAATATATGCAATAGTCTCGGTTCTCGATTCTCAGTTTTGCACTAAGAACTTTTTTAAGAGTAGGAATAAATAAATATCTAGCTTCAAGGTTTAGGTTTGGACCAAAGCTTTCTCTAGTTTTTGTAATAAGACGAATATTATTTTATCTCGCCATTTTAAAACAAAAAATATGAATGATTGATCAAAAAAAAATTTTCCATTTGAAGAAAATGTAATTAATAATTTTATCTTATGAACAAATCATGACAGTATTGGTACTTTATGAACTTATCGATATAATTTTTAATAAGTTTAGTTTACTTTAATATTTTAAACGTACAACGATTTTGAGCTACTGGGATTTATTTGTTATATTGTTTGCGTGTTTATAATTGTTTTATAGTTATAATGTACTTACGATTTGTGTGCAATTCTTATTATTTAATATACTTCTTTGCGTTCTTGAAATTATTATTTTTTATTTCCATTTAACATCTATTCTCAAACTTTTATTAAGATAGAACCCTTTTCTGAAGGGAGTCATTTAACTTATTAAAACTCCAGTCGTAAAAGGTTGAGGTTTACTATTTGTTTTGAAGAGTTACCAAAACATGATATATACGAGCTATATTTTAATATCAAAATAAAATGGCACCTGTAGGTACATACTTTGCGAATGACTCCGACAAGAACGCATTCTTTCGAGCACCTAACTGTAGATGGAAAGCAGGCGTATCGTCGACCACATAATCGCATACCATATTATTTTATTATTACTAACTCGTACTGTCCCACTGCTAAGCAAAGGCCTCCCTCCATTCCTTCAATGCAATGCTATGTTATTTATTTATTTATATATTAAAACCGCCATCTCCTTCGCGGCCTGCCGCGGCCTCGTCTTGCTGTTTCAGGGCTCCAATCCTGTATTTTACGGGCCCACAGCTTGCATGCGGCAGACATGTCCTGCCCAGTCCCATTTAAGTTGGGCAGCCTTTGAGCCACAACGACGATTTGTGTTTTGGAGCGCAGTTAGTGTTTCGAACGTGGTCTGTTAATTTTACACCTAGTATACTGCGCTCCATAGCTCGTTGGCAAACCTTGATTTTGGACTGTCGGATGTTAGTCAAAGACCAAGTCTGTGCATACCATACAATATAAGAAATTAAGGCTTGAAAAAAAATCCGTTAATACATAATCTTTGTTGGTCTATTAAAAAAGCATATTTATTTTTTATTTTATTTCATAATTAATCTTTACATAACATCTGCAAGCAGTTTATAGTGAGTAGATTCTCATTTCTGACGAGGTTATAGTAAAAAATAAATAATATTTAAACGATATCCAAGTTAATACTAAGGCTAATAATAATAAGACTGTTTCCACTGCTTACCTAATCCGATCGTATTCCTTAGGTAACTCATTGTTAATCGTAGTACAGCCGACCTACCATGACGTGCTAATGCCATCCAATTCCGATGATGTAAAAGGGATAGTGCTATTCGCTATGTATAGCTCCGTCTCTCTCTTAGAGCGGAATCATAATCGTTTTAAGACTTCTTAGTAGGGCTGCAGTCCATCATCTCACACACTTTCCATAATAACAGATTAATAGTAATAAAAAATAATATAATTAATTATAAGTCGGTATGCGAAATAATAACGAAATAAAAACGGAATATTACTCGAGATTTAAGGTTTAGAATTTGGGGAGGGTTTTACATAAATCCAACAAGGTTCTTTTATATAATTATTTATTTTTTCCTTTTAAAATGTAGTCTATACAAGTATACATATACCTAAGAACATATACTCGTAGATCCATTTCATGTCCGTATAAATAGTCGGAAGTAAAAAGTAAACTTTAAAAATATTCCTAACCAAGTATTTATTATAAATAAATCCTACATTAATATTTACAGATTTAAAAATAAGTTATTTTCAAAATAAATTAATGAAACTAAAATATTTCAAGTGTTGTAAAACTTTATATTGATGTGGTTTATTCTCTATCGTAACTAAAAATTATACTTCAATAAAATATGTGTTTATCCATATCACTCTTTAGAAATATTGAATCGACCTAATATTAGTATTTAAAGGTCCATCAGATTGAAATCAAATCCCTCAAAAGATGGGAGAATGAAATGTAAATATTATTGGGTTGGCAATACTGAATACAATATACCCTTAACATAAAAAATAAGCATCGATGTATAACAAATTAATTTATCATGTAGTTAACTCTATTTAATACTTATTTTATCACAACTTTGAGAACTGCATACATAAATAGTGCCAGACAAACGGAGGAGGTATATTTTACACAAAAATATAGATCCTCGCAATTTGTCCAAATATTATAACGAGCATAAATTAATTAAATAACTACTTAATCTAATTTATACATCTAATTATTCGTAATGCGATTCTTAATTTATAACTTGGATACATAACGATTTTTTTCAAGTGTTAAAGGCACCATCTATACTTAACGTTTTGGTACGAGACCCTAAGCATAGTTTACACAAATGTAATTCTTATTCTATGCAGTGGTTCATTACTTCCGTGTTCACAAAATCATAAAAAAATACACAAATGAGAGAATTAAAACGATACGGCTCTGAACTTAGCCACATTTATTTCAGCAGTCTATGCAAATTACTGCTTTGCCTTCTAAGCTGCCTGAATTAACTTAGAATCACGTAACAAACGTGAGTCCCATCTGCTTATTGATAAATACTCAAGTATTAGTAGTAGACCTGTCCGGAGTTTCGCCATCAAATTAACACTAATTCTAGCTATGACCAAAACTCTTCCATCAATGATCAATACTACCTTAAAATAGTCTCAACAGTCATGTTACTCAGCAACTATCAAAATAATATTTTTGACCTATTTTATCCGACCTTTATGAGGGACATAAGCATGGAGGGGCGTCCTTGGTTCTCCGCGTCTGAAGCCCCGGGCGGCTGCCAAGACTCCTCCGCAGAGAGCGGCGATCAACACGCCACATGATACCATGATGGCGGATAGTGCTGATGTCTTCATGCAGGTTGTGCCTTCTGGAGCGACTGGAAGTTAAAATAGTGTTTTATTGCATTGGCACAATATGAAAAGTAGAAAACATTTATTCGACCAAGACGCACCAAAACAGCAAGAAATACAGACCTATAGAGAACACATACATACATTTTTCAAGTATTTTTTTACAATATTAGTCATATTGTAAAAAAATACTTGAAAAATGTATTAAAAACGCCACCGTCGTCCAAATGAAAGAAATTTGGATGAAATAGAAAGCATAAGTTCTTGGACAGGAAACAGGCAAACGAGGATGAGATCATCGTCATCACCATCATTGGTCGCCTTGCTCCCCATTCTGATGAGCCATTTTTGCGCCATGCTTCCTTGGCCCATGTAAGTCTTAGCCATCGTATACCTGCGATCTTCTGAATACCATCTAACATCCAAATGGATGCTGACTGTTGGTTAGCGCTGGAGACCGGGTCCAAGCCGGACTTGCTCTAGATCCAAGAGGTATGTAGATGCTTACCACTAGAACTGGCAGCTAGCTCTGAGTCCTCTTCCCCTACCTGTAAGTCCCCGAGCGACTGGAACAGCGATACATTCTCGAACAGCCGCGGCGCAACAATGGAGGCAGGGTCCATAGGGCTTGCTCTGGGTGGAAGAGTAATTTAGATACTCACCACCAAAGCTGGCAGCTAGCTCTGAATCCTCTTCCTGCAAGACCCTGAACGACTGGAACAGCGATATGTTCTTGGAGGCGCGGCGCCACGCTAGAGGCAGGGTCCAAGCCAGACTTGCTCTAGATCCAACAGGTATATAGATGCTTACCACAAGTGCTGGCAGCTAGCTCAGAGTCCTCCTCGCCCTCCTGCAAGACCCTGAGTGACTGGAAAAGCAATATATTCTCGGAGGGGCGGTGCCACGCTGGAGGCAGGGTCCGAGCCGGGCTTGCTCTCGATCTAAGAATAATGAAGGTACTAACCACCAGTGCTGGCAGCTAGCTCTGAGTCCTCTTCCCCTTCCTGCAAGACCCTGAGCGACTGGAACAGCGATATGTTCTCGGAGAGTCGCGGCGCCACGCTGGAGGCCGGGGCCAAGCCGGGCTTGCTCTCAATCGAACGTCGCTTTACGCTCTTCATGTTGCGCCAGTGGCATGGTTGGGACTGTGAATGGGAAAGAGCAGAATAAATTGTATGGCCCAAATGTAAGCTATAAAAATACCTCGAAAGTCTTACTCGATAAAATAATATGCAGTATCCTACTTATTTTGCTCAGTTCCTCCTTGTTACGACATAAGAGGGGTTACGTCCGTAAAAATATGGACATAAAAAACTCGGACCGAATTAGGATATTGCTTTTCGAACTGTATCCGATTTCAATTTGTGAAAATACGGATCTAGAGTCTAAAAAACTCGGACCGAAGTCAGATATTGCTAACCTATGCGCTAATCCCATCTCTGACCCAGATCCAAGTTATTCAAGGGCTATCTTTGGATATGTCCAATTTGAATCCGAGGTAATGCGAAAGCGTTCATACAAACAGTGCTACCTACGGCTACTTCGGTCCGTCAATATTTCTACCGAATTGGAGACTCACGGATGACGGAAGTCGTAACTTTAGCGTCGGAGTTGCAGTGCGGAATCGCACATTACAACAGAACAAAATACACATTGCATCATTATCACATTACATGAGACGCATTTTTCAGGGTGGTCCTTAACATGCGTCCGTCTTTTAGTACTGCACTCTGAAGCTCTGATGCCAAATTAAACAACAAAGCAGTCGGTGACGCCGTGCGCCGCTTTACATCGGAATCATACAACGAAGATAGAACTTCTTGTTTGTCTTCTGCATCTTAGCTATACCTACATACAGTCGGTCCATTCTATAAACATTTTACCGTGCAAATTTGGGTGGAGGGAGCTTGAAATGCACTGTCTTTTCATCTTGATTGGATGGATTGACAGATCACTTCATGTCCACTTCACCTAAGTTTTACGGTAAGGTTTAAACCCACAGAATATCAACACGATTACATCGACAGTCTTGTTATTCATCAAAATCTTTCACCATAGTTGTCTAAAGAAGGTCTACAACCAATTCTGGCATCACTATTCTGTAATCTAAGTTCTTACCGGACATCTCCCATGGCACATCCTGACGTCACACTCGATGTACAACGCAGGCGAGCCGGTGAAGCGGAACGTCTTCATGTACGCGTACACCTGCGTCTCGAACACGCCCGACTCCGACCACGAGCCGCGGAAGCGAGAGATCAGCTTGTCGTCTACTGGACAGCTGGAATAGAATGATGTAGTAGAATTAGTGGCAACTTCGTTTGCACACAAACAATCAACTCCTTCGTTCAGTTCAAAGAGGCTTGTCCAAGAGTACAAGAACTCTATAAATAAAATCAGGTAATAAACATAGGTTAGTACCTAAACGATTCCAATTTCAAATTCAACAGATTTATTTTATCACACCTCATCATCATTTTTTTTAATTTGAGATGAGTTTGCTCTTGACTCTAGTCTTAAATTTAGCCGAAAGACACTGCTAAACGTGTACCTAGGTCAACCCTAAACCCAAGCATCGCCACATCGACTACGGACCCGCGCCTCTTACGTACGCCTCCGTCTTCTTTGGTCAATTCAAATTATTTGTGTGTTTAAAATCAGACACAACTCACCCATATTCATCAATAAGTTGGATCCGCTTCGTAGCTCCATTGTGGGCGAAGCAGTCGTTCACGACAATGTCGAATCCATCTAAAAATAATAAATTCATATTGGATCAAAACTTGGAGCAACTCCTCTTTCGCCAGATAACAAACGACCAGAAGTTGAAAAAGTTTGTCTGGTCATGTGGACAGTCAACTGAACATTTTTATAGGTAGGTATTTTGTAGCAGTTTTACTTTGTCAACGGTTGCTACAAAATAAAGTGTAGCTATTCGTAGTTCAAGGTTTGTCACTAGTATGTCCCAACCTACTAACGGACCTATGGTTGACTGTAGCCTGTAGGGCCGTCCACATGTAAATATTCACATTATTAAAATATTCTGACACACATAGTCCAACGTCATTGCTCCCATACCGTTCCATATAATAAAATTTACCAAAAACGCAAGATCTTGATTAAAGTTAAATTGATTGAAATATTTCTGGAGCGGGATTGCGCTCAGACATGCGATCTCCAACAGTCCAACCGTTACGATTCTCGCCCTTAGACTTACGGTATTTAATTGTTATTGGTACCTATATATAGTTCAGTTGTACTACGGTAAAAATAACTGCCGATTAATGGTAGCATTGTGACAAAAACCGGTTGAGATTCCTTTGAAATTATCTTTTACTTCAATTACTCGCATCAATACTTTGTGGTAGAAATGTACCTAAGCGCTCCAACTTGCGATTTACTTGCATGTGAGTTAGTATTTAGATGTGACTTCACAATTTTTTTATAAACATTCGAAAGACCCTGCTTGAAGTTATTTTGTTTTGTGTTTCTATTTTGTTTTTATGATGTTGATATTGATAGTCTATTGTTTTTTTTTCTAAAATAGATTCAATCTAATCGTGTATCGTGCTAGTAGCTGGATTGGAGGATATATAGGCAATTGTTCCATGTAAAATACTAATGCTCAGCAGCATCGAGTTAGACTAGAAGCTATCTTCAACATCGTTGGGAAAAGGCTACGCAGCCAGAGACAGGCAATCTAATCTCCCACGCATTTGCTTTCTACACTTTGTTATGTTTGATATTGAAACTGTTCATGAAAGAGAAAACTTCTTACCATAAGCGCTCCTCATGTAGATAAGCAGAGTGAGTGGGTCCCCAACACGCACTGGGCCCGACACGCGCGCCCCATTCGCTCCGTAGCCTGATCGAATCTCCATGTAGCATTCAGGTGGCTGCAGCGTAAATACGACCGGGTTTCCTGTCGCCACCCTGGCAACACAAAATGAGGGTTATCAACAGTCTGTGGCTCCCATTCTAATGTAGACTAAAAGTTTGGTACTTTCAGCCTAAATATAGAATCTAAGGGTGTTACTACACCAATCGATTGATGCCATCGATCGTCCTCAATCGACGTTGATCGATTAGCTTTGGCTGATCGAAGAAAGACGTAGAAACTATCGACCGACGTCGATTAATTCATTCTACCATCGATCGATGTTATCGATCGATTGGTGTGGTAACGCCCTCTACTTACATAAATTTGATTAAATATATAAGATTATTTGTTTTTATTTTCGACCTTACATATTGTCAGTGACACAAGCCAGTCAGAATTACTGCCTATACCTAGGTTAACTGGATATTTGCTTTTATCTAAACTTAATGCACAACGGATGGCAGACTTAATGCCATAAGCATTCTCTACCAGTCATCCAGGCGTGATGGAGAAATAAACTGTATCATTAACTTTATCCCGCTAGCAAGAAAATACAATTTTAAAATAGGTGTGAACTATGAACCAGATAAGAGAAGAGGGTCCCCAATGTCCCGGTCCATCAATTAATCCGGTTTCCCGATTACAAGCAGTTATGGTTATGATAATGCATTTATCAGCCATCGTCACAGAAAATCGCTTCCCGATCTATGTCAACAAGATCATGCGTGCGCGACGCCTCGACGACCAATCTGATCTGCCATGGTTCGCAAACATTCTGTGGTTTTCAATAAATAAAAATGTATCAATTTTCACTTTTTAGTTACGAACTGAACTGAAAACAAAATTCTAAGAATATCTCACGCATTTTATCGATTTAAAGTGGATCATAGCTTGGAATAAACCACAGCTGTGCCAAAATCTTATAACTTAGGAATCGGTTTTAGCAGAAATATTTTCCGATAATTCAATTTAAGCAATCATTGATCCAGAACGGGCCGGATATGACACCGATGAAACGATTATCCGGATGGATGAGCAACAGCATCCACGTAGACATACCTATGTTTGGGGTTAAAAATAACTTCATTACATGACCTTCACAGTTCTTATTTCAATGAGGACCATAGAAGTGGAAATTAATAGGTATGATAAAATAAAATACTTTTCTTCAAGCAAACTTGTCTCATACCTACTTAATCATAGACCGGATCTACACTAGATAAACGCGGTACCTTAAGGTAAAGCAAAAGCCTACAAAAATTACGAATAAAACTAAGTACTCACTCTACGTCCAAAAAAGGGAAGGTGACAGTCTTCCAGAAGTCGTATCCGTACTCGCAGGTGACCTTGAAGTGCTCGTCCAGCTCCTCCTCGATTAGCGAATTGTACTGCACCGTTATCGTGTTCCACATCAGGTTCTTCTGTCACACCAACAAAGAAACATTTAAATCGAAGAACACAATATAATTTAGCATAGATTACAATGGTTAAGGGTCATAGAAAAAAACCGCTTAATATGAGCATGACGCGACCCACTGATGTTTATAGGTACTTACCTAATTTGATTAGGGAGTCCTTAATATATGTTTATTAAATTCTTCCGTTACTGACTGACTGACAGACAACGCACAGCCAAAACTACTGGTCGTAGAAAGCTGAAATTTGGCTTTCACTATTACGTAGGGAGCACTAAGAGAGGATTTCCCGAATTTCCTACGGGAACGGAAAAAAACGGGATATGCGCGTATGAAGTCGCGGGCAATAGCTAGTATAGGTCAGCAGACGATCATAAGGCCAATCCTCGTTCTTAGAAACATTCAAATTCAAGATCTAATCTCATCTCGGCGACAATAAACGTCATAAATATATGAAAATTAAACAGATTGAGACTAAGACGAGAATGCAAACTTTCCTTCAAAATACAGGAACTGCCCCTCAAAAAATTAAAGGCTCTACGACAAAAAATATCAACCCCTAAATGAAAATTTGCGTAAATCTCGTAGCAAAATGTTAACTTATGCTACGTCGCTACGCACTCTTTACATATTCCGTCATTTGCTTATATGTATGCCACGGAATGTAAATAAAGCTAGGTCCAACTGTCACGAGAATATCTATGAATCTAAATATACTATGATGCCTTGTAAGGAGTCCTCAGATGATATCACAAAAATGAAAACCTTAAACTGCGTGCTCTGATTATCTTATTCGCAAGACAATGTAGACCTACTTGGTAAAATTAAACCTATTTCATTCTTACTGTTTCCCTAACAATAGTTTTCTTGCCAAGTGAGATTACATCAGTCTATCTTCCAAATAAAGTGGTTGAAATATTTCCTAGAGATCGCTCGTGGCAGCTCTTCATTCATTTTTTGACATTATTATAAACTTGTATTTAATATTATTTAATATAATATTTGTAACTTGTAATTTTCAACAACAACAACACACCGCGTTTACAACTTTTAAAAAATCACATCTG
The DNA here is from genome assembly GCA_002192655.3 of Mamestra configurata. Lineage (NCBI taxonomy): Eukaryota > Metazoa > Arthropoda > Insecta > Lepidoptera > Noctuidae > Mamestra > Mamestra configurata. Next base: position 145,975 of record NDFZ01005120.1, on the reverse strand, counting down.
TTGTAGCTTATTGCCCTCTCATATCTAACAAGCTTTACTTCGAAAAGTAATTGTAGTGGGCAAAGTGGACAGAAAAAGATCGCGCGCGCGTTCACCTACTCACTGGTCTGAACAGATGAAGACAATAACAGGGCTCACTGTGACCACTGCTCTGAGAAGAACCGAAGACAATGAATCCGTCAAAAGCTTTCCACGACGGGCACGACCTTCAGCAAAAAAAAACCGCCCAAGTGCAAGTCGGCCTCGCACATAAGGGGTTCCGTAGCATAATCCGAAATAATCACGTTTCTTGAGGGCTATGGCCCAAGGAACGTGATTATTTCCGATCACCGTTTAATTTTACTTTTATTATTTGTAGGCAATAGAAATATACACTCTGTGAAAACTTCAACTCTCACCCTATAACGGTTCATGAGATACAGCCCGCTGACAGACAGAGGGATGGACGGACAGTGAAGGCTTAGTAATAGGGTCCCGCTGGCATGCTTTGGGTACGGTATCCAAAAAAAGAGAGGCTAGGTACTCACAGTAGGATGTTTCCTGCTATCGTCATGCTGTCCATTCCTGCCCAGTGTACCGCACCTGTTGAGTTGGATGTAGAACTCGTAGTAGTCTCGTCCGGTGCCGTTGATGTACATGCAGTCTGGGTCATACGAGTAGCCTGGGAAGGGGATAAATTATCAGCTCAGATATCAGCTAGTCATCATAAACTTCAATGGACTGGACGAAAAAGGTTTTATGTAAAGTGTGTGGACTTGAGCAGAGGTTTTCTCAGGTGTATTCAAACTATTTATCTCAAGCTCTAACTCTTGGTTTTCCGTCTAACTAAGAATAAGATATTTTTTTATCGATTTATATTGCGTTGTAGTAAAACTTATTGGGGTATAAATTAATGACTCAAACAATAAAACTCTTTAGATTCTCACCCCAAACATGAAGTAAATAAAAACCAACACGAAAAACGCTTGTCTTACAAACAAAATAATAATAACGCACAGTGTTAACCTAGCCACCGCAATAAAACGTTTTAAAGAAAGTGCTCAGAAACCGAAACCGCACTCAAATTCCTCCTAAAGCAGATAATATAAAAGGGTGACATAGTTCACCGAAACTCTAACTGTGTCACCTGACTTTACTTAATTACTTTTTAACAGTCATTTACCGCGTGTTGAGGTACTTAGGAATAATATTGCGCAGTTACTTTGCGTAATTAACCGCTTCTATAGCTTATATTTGCCAGGTTACACTCTTAAATTCTCGTTTTTCTTGAGAATTAACATAATTTTCTACCGAAGCCGACGGCTACTTGGTGGAGTTCCAACTATGTTTCCCAGTTAAGTCTCATAGGATAAGTAGTAGGGGTTGGGCCTTCCCTAGATTTTTCAGATAAATAAACCGAATAACACTTATCGCGATCCCGGGACCCAGCATGATATCCTGCCTGACTGAGGCACCCAGGCAGGCAGGAGACCCTGCACAGCAATAACAGAATGTATGACCGCGCTGTTAAAAATTCTCCTGTGGGATGCAGTAACTGGGTCAAAATTGATTTACAAATTACCAAACCGACAGAATATAAGCTAAATAAAAGCATTTAAAGAGGTGCCAAGGTAGCCACTTAAAGTTCCTTCAAATGGCTAACGGTAGTGAGAATCAGCTAAGCGACTGTCCCACGAATCATAAACAATGCAGGAAAATCGTATAATCTTATAGTACTGTACAATTTAATATCTTGTAATCTTCCCACTAATAGACCGTGCTATAAGTTTATGGTAAACGATTCCCGTCACTTTGTGATACACTTAGGTTTTATTGAGTTGAATCACTACCTATTGTCTAGTTTTGTGGGAACTTAACACGTCATTTACGTAATCTTGTCAAATAATTACAAATGAACAACATATAGATATTCCAACTGATATTGACAAATTTAACTAATTAAAATAATTTACCAAAACCGCGCGGTAGGTAAAAAAATATCTTTTAGAGAATAGCTTTCTCTCAACTTCAAGAGCGATACTTATAAAATACCAGATGACCACACAAATCTAAATATAAACATAATTTATCTACTACCAAAATCGACCAATTGGGAAATATGAGAAGTACAAAAGTCGATTTTATACCATCCAGCCTACATTTTTGCAATAACTAGGTACTATTACTTTAAAGGCTACCTAGACACAGATCATTAAAAGATAAATAAAACAGTTGGATACAATGTTCTCATAAGTCTTTATGAGAACATTTCATCCCAGTGATGCTGCACTTGATCAACGATAACCACGTCGCGAAATTATCAAATCTCACATCCAACGCACATGCCCTTTGACTAGCACGATAAGAGAAGTAGAACAAACATAGAATAGCAAACACATGGAGCGCTAATGTGAGAACTACCGTGCGAAAATCTATGAGCACTGTAACGTGGTAGACACTCACAGATTTTTGATAATCTTTTAGTAAATTCTACATAGGTACATGAACTCTACATGGGATTTTTTGAGTCCTTATTTCATCAGTTCAAAAACTGAATCTTTAACTTAATTAATCACACACAAATTATTGCAGGAATTATCAGGAATAAAACGAATTTCGAACCAAGTTAGCACAGTTAATTAGAATTGCTGGAACAATGAACGAAAATATGACACACTATTAGTGGTATCGTATCGCCGTCGTGGTAAAAATTGTTAAGATTTTTTTAAGGCACTTTTAACCCTAAAGTAGGCGCGCCATGAGCATTTTGTCGCCCTCGGAAAAAATTTATAAATATATTCTGCACGACTATGGACGTGCCATGATCAAGCATCCTAGAAGCTGCCTCACCTTCCTGTGTTGCAAGTTTGAATACAATCAGTGTTAAACGGCTGCAGAAATGAAGGGTTTCTACCTTCATATGCATCTGGTGGCAAATTGCCGAGCGCGCGCCCACACTCGTTAGTTCAATTCTCGTTAGGACACTGTGTAAATTCCGCTGTAATATTTATCAGAGGTATTTAAAAAAAACAATTTTTTTTCACTCGTTTTTTTTTATTTGTAATCTTTAAAATTGAGCAAAGATAATTGAAGACCCATTATTATTATTATTATTTTGGAAATTATTTCACCAAATAATATAGCTTTTTGTAAACAATTACATATTATTTCAATGGTTTATAAACATTTTTAAGTTTGTTCAACTACCTGATCTTAAATAAAATTTTAAAATTTTAAAAAACATTTTAAAATTGGCGGCACATGCTCCCAACGCGCCCACTCACGTTACAAAGGCAGGCGCGCTCTAGGGTGAAGTCAAAACCGATTGGATTTTCAATTATGGACGCGATACTCCATACTTTAGGCAAATGGTTAACCATAATGACATATGCGTATGATTCGCTCAGATCTCCATTCACTTCTTACTCCTTCACCACGAACAAAGGGACAACCGACACAATGTAGGAGTTGCGACGTTGCCGGCGTCGCCGAGACATAATCAACAATACCACGGTAATGACACTCGTCTAGTCTACACGCCTAATTGTTCCAGCTATCACAATACGTAGGGTGAGCCTGATGACCGATTACACCACAGAACTTCCTTAGGTAACGGGCATAACGGTCGGTTAAACCTTTATGATTTGTGGACAATAGGAGCTGGACGCGTTGCTTTATTACGACGTAAGGTTTAAATTAAGCCCAGTTTATATTCTTGCAGATCCTATGTAGAAAAAGTAAAAGTTAAGAAAAAAATCTGCTGTTCAGTACATTTTGTCGAATTATGTTCACAGAAATGTATGGGGGAGGCGATTTTTTTTCGCGATTTCAGTGTTGGTCCCATAATAAAAGTTGTTCATAATGATGAGTACAATGACCCCTTAAGAGGTATTGCGTTTAAACTGTTATACGTTGTATTAAGTTCAAATAAATAAATAAATTTAAGACATTCTCACCTGCTGAATAAACCAAGCCTGCGAAAGATCCGTTGAACCCGACTCTGATCTTCATGAAGTCGTCTTGACACTCCGCTTCGATATCTGTTAATCATAAGAAAACAATAATATGTATGGGTCCACATACCATGAAAGTGGGTAGGTACAGCTTAGAAGAAAGTAATATGAGTGCTGCCTTTTTAAAATAAACTATCAATATACTCCTCAAATCAAATCAAATATGTTTGGTTGTTCTCGATCCCAAGCGTTTTCTCTGACCGGCATTTCACGTCAAGTATAAGTCAAAACTATAGCACTCTATAGTAATGTCGTGAGTACAATAGTATCTTGATATGTACCCATTATAATCCGTGTATCCTGCATCACATGAATAGTTCAGTAAAAACTAATAAAAAGCCGCACAAAGGCTTGCGCAAGCACGGCGCCACGCGCTCCATACGATAGCATCTCAATTTGTCCGGTTTCGCAACATTAGGTAGACAATGTTTGTTGTATATGATACTTTTACTAACTACAATTATGATTTATGTATAAGAACTGCAGGGTCGCAGTAGGCCACAAATGAGATAGGGTGAAACAAACTTGAGAGACTTGCTAGTGTAATTGAAATTGAATTTATATAATAACTTAATTATTGATTGTATCACAAAACATTAGTTTTATAAATACATAATATTCCTTATTTTTGTGAACAATTTCTCAAATATTTGTATGCCAGTAAATGGCAAAACTTATTTTTAGAATCATGATCTACCATGTTTTGCCATTTACTGGCATTTAAGGTCTTAACCTTAAATGTACCATGTTTAAAACGCAAATAAAATATTCTTATTCAAAACTGGTAGGAGAGAAGCACGGGATCATTGGAGCAAACCCGGAGGCTTGTGCCCTGCACCCTACTTGCGTTATGCAAAAATTAATGCAATCGTGTGTACATGCTTTCATTTTGACATTGCAACCTTTTCAGTTTTATGTTGTCGAGCAGACAACGCTTTAAACACACGAAGCAATGGATCTGGAATTCCTTTTGACTGTGAATTAATTTTCGATTTTATGAGTTGCGCAATTATACTTCTGGAGTGAGAGTAAAAATGATTATTTGGAACTTCAAACCTCACGAATTAAAGCATTTGCCCGTTCGTCCCGTTTAAACAGGATCACAAGGATGGTGATGATGTAGGTCATGAAGCTTATAAACAAAATACTGCCAGTCACATTGGTACAGTCATCAATCACTGACCTTGGCCCTGCTGCCTTCAACAAGAACAACCTCTTTGAACGGCGCCTGCACTAAGCTAGGGTGACCATAGATACTTACATTGCACTCTACTGCCATTAGTCCGATGTCTCCTATACTCGCGCTCCCAGGCTGGTGGTTCCCGCCACGCCGTGTCCACTGCGGGCGAGCGGGGCTTGATGCTCACCGGAATGTAGCTGTTCTTCTCCGATATGAACACCACCTACCCACAAGAATTGGAATGATTAATAAGGTGAAAAAGGTATGGTATAGTATTAATTAATCGAGTTTATTCGTTTTCAACATTGCCACTATTAGTCCCTGCATCACTCAAAGGTTAACTGGTAGAAAATGCCTGAGGCATTAAGTACACCTCTGTATATTTTGTGTGCGTAAAGTATACAGAAAATAAATAAATACTAGGCGAATGTCACCATTGAATCTAAACGTGGTTAGAACATGTAAACCACGTTCAAGAGCCCTCAGCGTCAATTCGAAAGTCGCCCTTAGAGTAAAATAAGAATAAAGTAGGCTGAGTCGAGCTATGGAAAAAAGCAAAGACGAAGTTTTTTAGTACGGTAGTTTAAAAAGTGTCATTCTGCTAAAACCACGTCAAAAACGTTAAATTACATCTCTGTCTTAACTTTGATGCAGATGGCATCCCAGACTTAACGTATAACAGCTTATAGGTTAATTGTTAAGTTGTAACCATGAGCAACTAGAGCGATGTCAACTATGTAGTTTCCGCTATTTTATCAACCAAGTCAGTTTGTGCGTTTACTCATCATATAATGCAATGGCACTACTCTGGTACTACAATGCTCGTGTACCCATCTTAGCTAAAGATTCCATCAACTGTTAATTTAATGGTAGCAAGTTTAAACAACATAATTATTCAACTTCATAGATCGCTGCTCATCTTTCGGAAGTTGCGAAACTGACCCTTAGAACCGTTTAAAGCTGGCGCAATAGCTATGCTGTATTACATTGTTACAATATTTAATTGAAATGACTCATTTTGTTTTATACATTCCGTTGAGGTTTCGCAATCTGATAGCCCTGAGATAACATAAGCCTAACTACCTCCTTCCGGCACACGCGACTTTTGACTGCCTTCAACAAATAACACAACCTCCGCTAATTAGTGCCTTAAACGACTGTTAACTTCAAACAAGCACCACGAAAGTATAACCGTTAGCTTGATTGTGACCGAGCACTGCAACTAGATTGCAACCATTACCTGACCAAAGAAAAACTTCAAAACAAACTAACGAATTACGGCGTCGGTAATTCACCATTTCACAGTCACGACCCCTTGAAAGTTTTGCACAAAAAAGACGTAAATGGCAGTAAGTGTGCCAGGGCAGTTCGCACGCCGGCGGCAGTACCTACGCATTATAAAATTGGGCCAGTGGAGTGCCGGAGTAAACGCCGTCGCCACATCACTTTGACAAATTGATTCCAATATAAAACAACAAATAAAGCTATTGGGGCCACATCACGGCGCGTCAAGGCATAGCTTATCCGTAGAAATAGAAATGCCAATATTTGGAACACTTTCATTCGGTTTTCATGTGCTTTATTAGTTCTTCTAAGCAATTCATTAATAGACTTTCGCAGAAGAACAACATAACAAAGAATTCGACGAATACCTGTAACTGTTACCCAATTTAAATCATGTTGGTCGAGCCGTAACAAGTTTGTATTTCACGGCACAATTACAATTAAAAATAAATATTGACAATCAACCATCGCCGGTCCCATGAAGTATGCAGCCAACTTTGGTGCGGGAAAGAAAAGCGGCTGTTAGGTTTGTGTATAAATAAGTATTGGCAGCATAAGTTCTCATGACTGGTAGAATACCGGCCCATTTATTCTGTTCCAACAAGTAAAATAAAAATACACTACATAAACTTTCATGAATGACCAGAAATCAGTTTTTTTGGCTTTGGCAAATGAGTATCTCGTTAAAATTTTTCTTCTCCAACTTTTTAATAACGCTTTTCCAAGGGATGTTCGCGTATGTGGGTCACGCGGTGTGACCGTCGTCGTCGTTCATGGTTTAGATGCAATGTGAGTCAAACTACAGCTACCAGCCACTTACACCGGGTCAGAGATGGATATCGCTAAACTAACACATATACGACCTTCTTAGAAGCCCACAATGCGCAAAACGGTAGCAGATTCAGTTTCTCACGACTTAATTAGTTAATTTGATTATTTGGCGCTTGTGTTTTATGGGGCAGATGACAGTTGATATGTTTAACAGGAGACTAAGTTAAAGATCTTGTCATGTTAACTTTTCTTTTGATGAACAACACTGATAACTCGACAGAAAAAAGCTAGAAAAAATTAGCATACAGTACCATGCAAAACAATACAAAATCCTTTTTTTGAAATAGACCAGTTACAGGCACTTTTGAATTGTCAAGATCTGTCAGTCAAATAGATGAAGCTTATTCTGCCGGCAGAATTTCTGCAGCAAAACAAACTCACCGACCCTATCTTCAGCGCGGCAATTGCACGTTCCAAGAAGTAGACCCTATGAAGAAGAACGTGCAAGAATTCTAAATACATTTACACAATATACTAGGTACCGGGTAAAATCGAGTTACTTTACGGAAGTATTAAAAATCCTTAAACGGTTTAAAATAGCCGTAGCACCTTCGTAGCATAAAACATATTTCACCTTCCTTCGTAAAAAACTAAGCGTACGTAAAACATCATAAACTACGAACGGAACTACAGATGATAACCTAATCAGATTAGAGAAGCCCTTCGCAACTTCAATATTGTATATTGCACAAGCACCTGAGGCTGCGGTGGCCTCCTACTGCTCCATTCAGTCGGTCACTAGAGTAGCATGCGTTGAGCAACGTGCCCACTGCCACCGTGCGCGTAGCACGCGGGCACTCACGCATGCCAGAAATAATAGCCCCCTAACCACTCTATTTGATCTTTCAATTTACCCTTTTCATCACACCAAACATTCATTTCACGGCTTTCGATTCACCAACAACAAAATTACCATTTTCCAGCAACATTTTACTGTGAAATTAAAATAAGTTTTGTGTCCGAAATCTGCAAGATGCAACCGTTGCGTGTGCATTGTTAGATTTTAATTGCACTTCTCAAAAGTAGGTCCGCTTACATATCAAACTAAGCTTCACACCATTCGTTCGTTCAACAAATTGACCGTAAAACCAATGTCACAAATAAGTGCAGCAATTCTGCAAAACGAAAGGAAAAGATAGACTGTGTCGAATCGTGTATTCTTAGAAGAATTCTTTCAATCAATCCATCAATGGTCGTTCAAATGGGTGTAAATTGGTGAGTATTATGGCGTACCTTTCACCCATTTCTGTGTTCATGCCTGCGAGTAATTGGGTGATGGCTGTGACTATTATTTGAACAGTGACTCTTTTATTTTGCGCCCCCGAAATACGCCTATCGTAAATGCGCATAGGCAAGGTTGTTACAAAAGTGAAAATAAATAATTAGGTAGATAGTGAAACCGTGCGTCGGAGCGAATTTCAGGCATTATACCCGCTGTTTGTGTATTGACTTGCGAAAACTCTTTTAATTTATTTCTTCTGCGTAATCTGCGAAAGTAAACGAAACTGTAGTTTGTTGTCTATTATCCTTTTTAAACGCATCAGTGAGACTGACAAAGACGTTTGTTCCCGTAAGCAACACAATCGTTTTCGACTGTCCACAATTCAATTGACGCAGACTTCGCTAACAAAAAGACTCAACAATCTAAAAATCTAGTAAATAATTGAGTTATAAATCGCAGTTAACAAATCTGGCTATTTTCAGAGCCATTTAGCACGATGAAAGAGACAGGGCTGGCTGGTGCATGGATTCTTTTATATCAAGAAATGGCTCATTGTTCGTGGCGGTTACGATCATACATTACTCGCTGTACGTACGAGTATGTAATAAATGTTGCTGCTTCAAGGCCGAATCGTGAGTACAAGAAAGTGAAACTTGAATGGGTATTAGGTATGTTAGAATTAACTCTTCCTTAACAAAACAGCGTGATATCTATAACTTGGTGCACATCGACTAGATCAACAACGTATTTGGGGCCTACCAAATACCAGGTATGAGATATCGTTACCTAATATCAGAAAGTTTAAAAGCACTTCTGTTTAAATCAAATCGGTTCTTTTAGACGCAGACATTTCCCACTTAGACAAAATTGGTCTGATCTGAATAGGACGTAGGTATAAAGAAAGATAGATAAATAATGATTACTCACCGGGTCCTGTTCACTGCCATCACTTTTGAGTGCTTCTCTTGTTTCATTCTGCAAATAAAAAAGAAGTTTATGAGATGAAATGTTGCAATGCGGATCAATCAATTTGCCTAGCGTTTTCTCCGCCAAGGTTGGTTTCCAGGCTAGCCCGATGCAGGGACTGGGTAACACATTACCCCTTGGCAAGACTAGTGTCTGATTTCTTGGCTTTTGACTCCTTGGAACATCCTTCGTAGAACTACAAATAACAGCCGGGATCATAAGCTTAACGAACTTTTCATGGCACTGAAGAATCTTGGTATGTTAAGATGGGCGGTGGCTCGGCAAGCGTTGCTCCGCGAGCTCCTAAATAATGAAATGTAGATGCAGGCAAATGAATAGATGACTTATTATAACAGTTATGTTTTAAAAATAAGTCACCGATTTTCAGCAGTGTCGCCAATGGTTGCCGTGTTGCAAGTAGAACAATCAAAATAATGAGGTATTGCCAACCTTCAAATTACTCGAAAGCACAGGATCAGGAGGATCCTCTCCCGATCCCTCATGAAGTTCCGACGAGGCAGACGCTGAAGATGACACCGACACCACGGACACCTCTGTGGAGTCGGAGTACTCAGCCGAGTCCAGGTGCTGAGACGCTGTGTGGACCTGCAGGGAGATATCGAATTTTACATTAATTTTCATGTTTTGCATGTACCTATCCTTTCATTAAAATTTAAACCTGTTGCGCCTAATTAAAGATCTGTATAGTAGATGACTGGCTGTTGATAGACCAATCAATACAATAGTCATAGACAATGTCAAACTGTAACTGCTGCCTGTAATAATAATCGGAGTTAATTTCACTCCGACATTACACTTTCGAAAGCCGAGTCCCTGGTAGGTTGCAATCATGGTATTTGATAAATTAAATGCATGCTGACTTTAGTTTGGTTTTTTAAGTGCTAGGTATATCTAATGGCTTAAGATGGTTGGATTCCTCACAAAGAATTAGCACGACGGTTAACATGAAGAATAAAATAAAACGTGTTGCACCGACCCCAAATAACATGGTACCAGGACGGTAAAATGATGAATGGCTTAATATCGGTCGAAAAACTTAGCATTGGAAGTCAACGAACGATGATGACGATGATTGAATATAATCTATTCAACAATGGTGAGCTAAAGGCAACACTCAATGGAAATCAAATAGATGGACTTTAGTTACCTACATAAAAGGAAATTAGGATTAGTCAAACGGAAATACATAATACACAGATTAAGAAATTGCTTTGACCTTATGCCACAAAAGAGACGCTCATCTCTTAGCAGCTAGAAATACAAAGAAATTTTCAATTTAGAAAGATTCTCTCCGTAATACTAAATGCAGTTAATCTTGGACAAAGTATTCTTAGAAAAGAAATAAGGTCAGTGATTTTAAAAAACTCCATTATCCATGATTCATATTGAAATTGAATGGCTTAACAAAAAGATAAACACAATGAATACTTACTCTGGAGATAATAAGATAACTGCACACGATGAAGAATCTGCAACAAAATTAACAATTATACCCTTACATGTGCAGCACGGTATGTTTTATTGAAATAGATAATCCACGAGCGGGCAGACCGAATTGAATCGTGATACATTCTAATGATCACTTATATTCGCAAACAAATGTAAGTAAACGTGGCTAAATTTATATTCGTGATACGCTTATATTGCCGGCGCGGGCGCATTGTTTCAAGTAATGCTACCACCTAATGATGGGTCAAAAGACACGGCCCAGTAATGACAGGCCCCGGGATTGGATTGATCCCAGAGAATCAATATCAATTACCTTTGCCAACAAAATTGTTGAATCACGTACAGTTTGCGATGTAAATATTATATATTACACAATTTCAATTTTCGTTTCATGTTGGACTGTGAATGTTTTCTGTAAAAGTTAAAGGTGAACGAATCTTTGCGTGATGTTTACGGTTCACTCCGTTCGTATGAAGTCTATTAAATGTGGAACTGTAAATTCGGAGTTCAGTGGTAAAGTGAAATCTTATTCAATCATTTATTTTGACTGCATCGCAATGGAGGCGGTGCCCAAAACCGTTGATAACTAAATGACAAGACGGTTTAGTTCAGGCGTTATCTAACAAAAGATTTATTTTGCATACAAACCTTCTGATTACATACACATAAACTCACACGTTTTCCCAAGTTGTCCATGGGCAGTGTTGCAAATTTACCGACTTTACTCGCTATTAGTGACGGCTTTTGTTAAAGTATTAGCGAAAACAAAAATATTTGACGACAAAAATAGTTTAGCGACTCATCTGACGACTTATGGACTACAAATCAAAACAGTTTTAGGGCCAGAAATAGATATTTTTTTAATGACTCGACACAATTATAAAGTGCTAAGAGACGTATGAATTCAAACATTATATATTTTGTCGTCATTTATTTTCAAATTTAAGTTTCACATTTTTTTACTCTATTAGAGCTATCTAGTTAAATATCCGAATACACTTTTAGAGTGCATTCGGAAATCATCTAATTTAACATTTAGCTAAAAAACAACTTGATTGTTTAAATATGCTTGCAAATTTTTATTAATAGTTTTTGAGTTAGTTTTCGCGACTTTCTAGCGACTTTTGACATTGAGTCTAGCGACTCGAATTTATAGGAGTTGGCAACACTGTCCATGGGTTTCCGTTGTATCGATGTTCGTTTCCACATGGGAAAATGTGTGAGCTTTTATGTCATGTTTAGGCAAAACTACAGAATACCACCTACTATGCAAATTACTAAGCTCTTTTCTGTTGTCGACGAACCAATTTGTACCGTCTATATTTGTTTATTAGACATTGTCACAGAAGCTAACAAGACGCCAGAAAATCGGACACCAGTCTTGCCAAGAGGTACCGTATTACCGAGCTACTGCGTCGTGAAGGTCAGATGAGCAGTCGCTTCATGTAAAATATCAGTATTTACTCCTAGCCTAACTGGATGCAGCTGAATACTAGTACTCAGCTGCACTAGGAGCCAACCCCAACAAAGTTAGGGGAAGGTAAGGCAGACTGAGTAATTGAGAAGCTAAAGAGAAAAGATACATAGTTTTCAGCAGCTTGTCTTGCTTTGACCACCACACTGTAAATTCGACGACACGGTTGGTGCAGTGGTTGAGCGATTGACTGCTGTGCTGCGTGTCGCGGGTTCGATCCCCACCGTTTGTATGTATGTTTGTAAACGCACCCACGATACAGGAGAAATTCCTAGTGTGGGGCGACGTTTTGTTTTAAAAAAGAGACGATGACTTTCGAACTCAAATTATTCTGTCTACTATTGCCTATTGTTTCGATCGCTACAGTTCTAATAATGTTAGTGTAATGTGCCTCAGTCAGTGACCCTGCCATCGAACCGTGACCTCTGGTGTCCTTCAGATTCGATGAACTAAGCGAAATCGATGAATCAGTGGTCATATCATGCTGTGCTATTTTAACAGAGAAATGAGAAAAAAATGTGAATGTGATTGAATTAATGAATTAACTTTGTTGGTTCTAAAAAGCAATAGGAAAAGTTTGGACCGAGGAGTTTTCACTAAAAAAGTTGTAGTGATATGGTATGGATAAGCAATGCTCTTAAGGGGTCATTGTCCTCATCATTATGAACAACTTTTACTATGGCACTGCCAAAACTATATCATACTCGTATGTATACTGTTTAGTTTAATATTTACCACTAAATATACTACTAAGTATTTTAGGCAAACTTTTGGAGTTCATCTCTACAGATAAACCCCAAAAGTTTACCTAAAATGATGTGATAAAGTGACCTGGTTAAATTTTCTTTTTCACGAGATCGTTAGAAACTTCAACTTCAATTGTATCAAGGGTTACATCTTCGTGTATATTTAAGAGAGCTAACACGGATAATCTTTCTAGTACCATTGACTAACAACAAATATTTAACTCAAAGTAAAGTCGAAAACGATCTTTTTTTATGATTTATCATTAACCTTTTTAACGCCATTGTCACATATACATGACAAGCAAGCGCGTGCCCTGTACGCCTAACGTCACAAATATGTGACAAAAAGTACGGCGAATTGGTAGCTTGGCGTCGGCGTCAGGGGCACGCTGATGCGTTTATGCGCTGGCGTTCAAAACGCTAATCGAAAAGCCAAGCAGGTAACGATGTGTAGATTCTGCCTATCCCCACGGGAAAAAGGCGTTCGTTTGCGTATCATATGTATTATAGAGGTACAGCCAAATAAATACCTGAATGCCTATCCTACTATTTTTAAACAACATTCGCATTCGCATGTCAGTCGTAATCTGTCAAATACGTATGAAAATTGAGGCTTTTTTGACAGATTGCAACTGCGAACGTTGCTTAAAAAATAATAGAATTAGCCCGCTGAACACTGAAAAGTAAGAAGGTCATCGATAAAATGGTCACCAGCCAATCTATTCTGCCAGGTGAAAACTTGGATGCAGTGAGCTTGAAGTGATCTGTTATTCTACTTTGTTTATTTGGATTGACAGCTTGTTCACTTCACTTAAGTTTACAGAATATTTTTACAGAATCGCACTACTGTTCAAATGTCACCGTGAAATATTAGGTGTAGAGAGCCTGAAATGAACTGTCAAATCACCTAAAGCTATGAATTGACAGCTCAATTCACCTTTAATTTTTTTTAAATTTAATATGGGTTTTCTCTTGACTCTAGTCTTGGTCATAGATGACAGAGACAAAGTCGACGATGGAGCGAGCTTACGATGAAACAGCACTGCTGAATACCAAGTGTGTTTGCATCACAGTATACTCAATATTATATAGCATAAATTTATATCTACTTATAATAACACAACCCTTCACTTATTATTACCCTATTGCATAGTTCCACTCGCATTACATCACAAGCCATTTCATTCTATGCGAACGAAATGATAAACTCCAACAGTTCGTGCTATTGCTCGCAATTAATCGATGACCTAACGTTGTGATCATCGTTAGCCGAGTTATAATCGTCATAATCGCTTGATTTCGTGATCGGGAATCGAGTCCGTTATTCGTGTACGACCAGGGGGCGACATGGCGTAATACTCCGTTGTGTATGGAGCCCGAGGGGGCTAGATGACTGAAAGGCACGAGGGGTCATTCGATTCTAGGGTTAAGAATAACGGGATCGAGCTTAATCGAATTAGATTGCTGTATTTTGTTACGACGCAATTTTGTAATTTTCTTAAGCCTGTTGTGAAACTGTATTTTGTTTTTTGTAACATTTCACACACAATATATTTTTCATTCTGCCCCCACAACACGCTGACTCCCTTTTCTTTCATCAACGACACCTCCATCAATCTTTGTTTTGACCTTCCATCCCACATCCATTCATCCACATTTATAGTCCAAGTTTTATATTACATTTATAAATGACTCTACATGATACAAGAGTTTCATTAAAAAAAAAAAAAAAATATGTTTTAGCAATCATTGCAAACTGATATGAAATGATTTTATAAAAATAACACAATACAAGCGTGCGTGAGTTACAATTAAAGATACCGATGAATCTCGTAGCGAGTTCGTAGCACTTTGAGTCGTTGATGTCTTTTGTTCACGCGTCTTCGCGTAACACATCACAACCGTTTTTACTTAACATTCTGTAGAAATATGCTGCTTTGATAAAAGATTTTACGATACATGGCCTACTACATAATATATTTTTTGGTATTATCTAGTGTTTGTTTGTAATATAATGTCAGATTGTTGATGGTCAGATTTATCTTATTCGAAAAATAGTTTTGAATTTTTGACAGCTTTTCCCACAGAAGGTTTTCGCTGCAAAAATTATAAAATTGAGAATTTCGAAAATCGCCGATCAGAATAAACAGACTAGCTAACGACCAGTTTTCTTTGGACTATGAACAATCGTATGGGAAAAAATCAAGGGCGGATCGCTATCACAAACAGGAACAAAAAAACGCTGCATTTTCTACATAACATCGCACATAACTGAAAGGTGACGGTCAAATTGCGAAACAAAAACGGATACTTATTATATCATATTTTAGTTCCTCTATTAAATTTATTCATTTATATTACATAATTTTCACAGCAAGTGCGCGCGCGCTTGTAATCTTAATTCGGTTCAGTTCGGCTCCGTTCGGCGGTGCTCGGAACAACTTGGCCTCGCTCGGCTTCCTACATCTCCTAATGGCCTCATTTCCGCTTCCTCACTCACATTCACGTGATGCTCAGTTATAACTAGGTCGTAATATAAGCTGAAGGACGTTGCTTATCCCTTTTATACGCGTAGGTATGTTTTTCAGGAGACTTCAGGCAGTAAATACCTACATCTTCTTACTTTTATGGAAGTGTGCTCCTCGGTCGACCACATCATCGCCTACCATCAGGTGTGATAGAGGTCGAAAGGCGAGCCGATCAATAAAAACCCGACAAGTGCGAGTCAAGCTGAAGAGTTTGTTTGTTTGAATGGCGCTAATCTCTGGAATCAAAGCCACATTGATGAGGAAGGCTATAAGCCTTATACGGGAACGGGAAAAAACGGGATATGCACTTACGAAGTCGCGCGCAAAAGCTAGCCTGTTTGATAAATTTGTACGAGGTATTCTATGTAAGTGCTAATAAAGTAGAGAGCTACAGTATCGCTGATACCCCTAAGCTACTTTTTAGCCCGGAAAATGCGCGGTCTGGGTGAAATAGGCCAAGGTAGCAGCCAACAAAACTCATCTGCTAAATAATAATAATAATAATAGATCCTTTATTTCAGGCAACTAAGGCCCATAAAACACAATATACGGAAGTATAAAAACAATAACTATAAACTAACACATATTTAATAACTAAAAACTATGTCCGAAAAACTGCAATGCAATTGAAATTCAAAAACAACAATTTTCAGGTAATTTCAGACAATAGCTTCTTCAAAGTAGTCTTTCATGGATGATTTCATACGATTTTCTACAAAACATTTTTGACTAGCAAATTTCATGTTTTTGTTAAAAAGATTCTAATTCAAGAACCCATTAATTGATGTACCACGTTTCTATTTTTTAGAATGCACACATGTAGCTCAAAGGATGGAGATAAAACGTGGCACACACAAATATACCCATTTAAATGTATTTTAACACGCTATAAAATGTTTTTTTAACTGACTCGACATACTTTGAAGGAAAACATCGTGTGGAACAATAACATTTTATTGACATTACTAGGCCTTCCGTGGTGGTGAATATTAGTGCTTTCCTTTAATGGGAAAAGTCTAGCCTAGCTGGGACAATAAAACGCCATATAGTTTATTTTACAATAATAACAATGTCAGGATCGCATCAAGTGACATTCTCTACCTCCATGGGAACAATGCGTGAGTTTATCTATTCGTGTGTAATTTTTCATCATAGTCAGAGTCCGTCCCATGCGTTGCACTCAGCCACCGGCAGCGAAGGCACAGCTCGGAGCCGGTTAGCCTCTAAAGCCCAAGCTCCTCGGTGACCAACCTCTCCCCTAGATAATACCTAATTATAAAATAGTATTTCAACGACGTCAGCCAGAAACGTCCAAAAACGTAAGCCAGTAACGTATTCGATGAGCCAAGCTTCACAGCTTGACTCATCGCCGCAAAGTTGCCTGCGTGTCGGTCTTCTACAGATTGTAGGATTGTAGGATTCGGGGAGAATATCTAGGAACTTCACGACCTCATCTCACCGGCTCCCTTCTACCATCGGACATCTAGACGCACCGCAAGTTACCTATCATCCCTACCTTGTTGCTATTCCACCAATTCGCACTAAACATTTCCAAACGTCTTTAATAATGCGCACAGCAAAGGAGTGGACCTTTCTGCCTGCGTCTGCGTTTCCGAACGCATACAACCCTAATCTTTTCAAAATTAGATTGAACAGGCTTCTTCTGGTTAAACCCTGTCATTAATTAACAAATTCAATTTCAAATGTTTTTTGTTTTGTTTAGAATAACGATTTCCTTATGGGAAATGAATTTATGGTAGTATGTGGAGTAGGAGCTCGAAAGTCTGATAACCAAAAGTTGTTACTCAAGTGTTCTGAGTTACGGAAGTTAGATATTAAGTCCGCCTCTGTACATATGTGTGCGTAAAGTGTTAATAAATAAATAAATATTTATTGCATGCATTTGCTCCATCGACCATCTGTTCTGCGAGCAATGTGCCCTGCCCACTGCCACTTCAGTTTGGCGATCCTTCAAGCTATGTCGGTAACGTTGGTTCTCTTGGGAACACTCATCACAGAAAATTTCTAAAAATGCCATGGCACCTCGCCATACAACATGCACACTCAGCATCACATTTGAAACCAAGGGTGGCAGACATGATAGTAAGACAGTTTTACACATGCGAGTGTTAAGTGGGGGCGGCCTGCGGAACGCACCGTTACTACACGGCTGGTGTGACATGCGGCCCACAACACCGACGTCACCGTAACCCGGCGCCGTGATTATGTGCTATGTACAGTCGGACAAACTGCTTGGTATTTAGAAGTTCTGGACAAGTGCAAGTACAAGCGGTAGCGTAGCGAAAGCGATTTACAAAAAGTCGAAAATGTATGCGATGTACATATGTGTAATGTATGAAGTGATCAATACCTTATGATTTGGCGTTTTCGACAATCGCATTCGCTATTAAAATGGCTACGAAAATGCCTAACGGTGGCGTTGCCTACACTTTCCATAGAAAACCAAGCCCGGTTTCCATCGCGTGCGGAGCGGACCCATTAATGACTTCTTTTACCTCGCAAAAGAAAACTGCTTACATGTATTTCTACCAACAAAGAGTCGAGCGGAAATGACTCAGCGGACAAAAAGAGTAAAAATGAACTCGCGGTGGGAATCAGACGACTACACTGACTAAACTCTTTCTTGGTGGAAACGTAAACCTATTTCATGAAAATGAATTCCGCTCCGCTTAGCCATATCCGGTTCTATTCTCTTTCCCGGTGAAAACTAACCGGGCTTAACGTATAGAAACTGACAAGTTTGATTGATGTCAGAAGTTGTTCACTCAATGCACTTTCAGATAGCAATGCACTCTAGACGCTGCCGGCACTGTGATAACGTGCCATTTGGACTGGCAACTTGCAAATACTTTGAAACAATGTTGCCAATGTGGCTGTGTAGTCAATTATTTTTCTTTTACTTCTTATCCAGAAAAAAAAGCTATGGCCAGCCCTCTGGTCTGGCCTGGCATGAATCTGTCGCATGAACAAAGACGACCAAGTATCGGAATAAAATCAGTAAGAAGGAAGCTCGGGTGTTGTTGTTCAAGTTGGAAGAGGCTATTTCCAGCAGTAGAGTGCTATACGCTGAGTGAATTATTTTTATGTATGCTCTAATCCTAAAAGTTATTAGGCATTCAATAAAAATAAATATCTACTGGCTGGCAGTCTAGCGCGAAGATGAATTTTGTAACGGTAAACCAAATCACTTGATCGATTGTCCATTCCCTTCCTAACTTGCTATGAGGAGCTCGCAAAAAGCGAGACGCAGAGTTGACATCGATATTGACCACTAGGATGCAGTGGTGAATTTTTGCCTAAAAACTCTTGCCTTATGAAAAATCTAAGTGCTCACCCACAGACTATTGGCATATCTCGCCTATTGGGTAGCGCAGCGCGGGGTGAGAAGTCTCGGTCAGTCCCTGATTTTTCATCCCGCAAAACTTC
Organism: Mamestra configurata; assembly: GCA_002192655.3. NCBI lineage: Eukaryota > Metazoa > Arthropoda > Insecta > Lepidoptera > Noctuidae > Mamestra > Mamestra configurata. The sequence continues at coordinate 126,835 of NDFZ01005120.1, read as the reverse complement.
GGCCCAGCGAAGGTTGCCTTCCCAATAAAGTCTCGACACACGTATAAAACTAGATAAAGCAACGGTCAGTCATAGGGAACACAACGAATATAAAAAACCAGCCAAGTGCGTGTCGGACCACGCACAGTGTAGGGTTCCGTTCTTACCCATCTCCTAAACCATGCCAGTTTTTTTTTTTTAAGTACTTGACTATTGTTACATAACAAAGTTACAAATGCACTTGGCTTTAAGTCATTTTCTATGGAATTATTAAGAATTTTTTACTTGCCCTGCTTATAAGTCGGTCGACTATTACCATTAATCCGTTAAACCTGGGTAGCGGTGATAGTTTTCCTTTTAAATTCGTTACGTATGCTACTACTATGAATTTTTTCACGTCTCCAAAAACAACCGGCAGTTGGCAGAGTGGGACACTTGACTCCAACAAAAATTAGCACTTTAAAGCTTAATACTTCGCAAACAGATCCTTGGATGGAAAAATGGTTTTAGCAAACCCTCAATATTTTTAACGACCTATCCAACGACACCCCACAACATGGGGTAGACGATAAAAAAGGTCATCGCCACTTTACATTTAGGGGGCCCACCCTAAAAAGAATGTATTTCAAGATTTTATTCTACCACTTTGTCGGCGTGATTAATATGTATACCCATACCAAATTTCAACTTTCTAGCGCTAAGCGTCTCTGAGCTAAACCGCGGACGGACAGACAGACGGACATGGCGAAACTAAAAGGGTTTCTTGTTGACTACGGAACCCTAAAAAGGGCTTGACTTGTTCCGGTACAAACATTTGCATCGACCCAAAAAACTTTAGTTGTAGGTATCTGAAGTAGGTAATAAAAACTGCAGGTGCGCTATGACTTGTGGCAGAAAAAAACATCACGAGGAATGTGGCTATCTGATGATATCGCCCCATTTGACGTGCTACACACGACTTGCAGAGACGAGATAGATCTAGATTCGGCCTTTAAATCTTAACTGATCTTGAAAATCTTATGTTGAGTCAGTACCTACTGGTATGATCAAGACTAGGTGCTCCTTATTCTTTGCTTGAGTAATTTTCAACCGGTCAAAATTTTTGAATTTTGAGTTCATGTCTAATGTATACATAGTAACAGGTTCTCAAATTCAAAGTAGAAAATCAGAAACTGGAGGTACAAAATGTTCAGGTGGTGAAAAATTTTGTTTTAATAAACTAAAACAGGAACGGATAACTTCGATTAGTCTTCATTCACTTTAGTTTCAGTGACACAACAAAAATAATTCATGTCCTAATTAAAACGTTATCATTTGGGCTACAAGATCTCCGCAAAATCTCAACTAAAGTAAATCGTTGCATTTGAAAAGTAACACAGGCCCTGAATAAATGCAACGTAACTAGAAATGAGAACAATAGTACAATAAATTATCTTGCGGTAAATTGCCAAATCTGTAGGTAAAAATGGCGGCCTTAAACCTGCGGCAGCTGCCTTACGTTCGTTTAAGAAGCTCCGATGCAAATAAGCTATGCCTTTTATTCCGTTCAAGCGTAGCCGGGTCACAGAACTAGTACAAATATAATTTTGTTGTAGCGTCGCGAATTTACTTATTTCTATTGATTTATTTGACAACTGTACATTCTTGGCAATGAAATTGATTGTTTGCCGGCCGTTAGGATTTGAATGAAATTGTTTTTGGTCCCTATGATCTAGATTTTCAATAATCACATATACTTAGTTACTAAAAATATTTTGCGAGAGTTCCTTTTAAGTTTGGTACAGTCACAGAAAATATTTTCTTGATATCGATGGCTTAGTACGTCTAATCAATATAATGTAGCCGCTCACCTACCAACATAAGACAGCACTATCGAAATATTCTCGTCCAAAGAAGGAAAAACTTTTCCGCAAATTTTCCCATTTTCCGTACCATTTGAGTTTACCTTACCTAATTTACTTAGTTTGCGATCTATTAACTAAACACACAAAGAACATCTAATTCAAAACATTTAAAAGAAAACATGAAAACGTTTCACATTTCCATACTCTAGTTACCTGACACTTAGCACCATTTTGCACTAAGCGATACTCGCTTCACACTGGTTCATTCGATTCTATAACACTGCCACTAGTCGAGCTTTAATCGTAATCACTCCGCGTGACTGCGCGAGCGTAAGTTCGCGGTCGATCGTAACAATCGGTGTTAGGAGGAGGTAGTGCTGCGCGGCCGCCTCTCGCGGTGTCTGACCATCAAGTGGTCGTCGCCGCAGCCTCCAGCGTGCCTCCTCATCCGCGTCAGCTTCCCGCTGCCGCGAGCGAGGGGGGCCTTAATCACTTCCAAAACCATTCGAGGAAACAATGTCCAGGTGCGAACTCAGTCACGCTCAATCCGAACCCACTAATGACAAAGTTCAAAGGCAATTACTGTGCACAATGAATTGACTGAAAGCTCATCTTTTACGAATCACGTTTATTCAAGACATTTAATTTACAAAACCATATTCTTTCACCAAATAGTAACTTATAGTGACTTGATTATTTTGTTACAAAGCAACAAAACGGCTTTAAGTTTCTAATCTATTTTTTTCTCATTTTTCTTAAGTTTGTTTTGTTACTTTAACTTATTTGAATTTAGTCAGCAAGCAATGTTCGTTATATGAAGGACATTTTGGTAAATAAATTATTAATTTAGTAAACGATTCCGATGATTCCCTCCATCCGCATCAGTATATTGAACCCAACGATCAGCGACGTCAGAGTTACCACTCCAATCGTGATTTTCATAGGTCTGGAACAGAAAGGGGGTGATTTTAATATTGCATTTCAAAACATAGCATGACACCTGTAGAGTCTATTGTATAAATACGAGTAGAGAAGGTGCAGTAGTATTTCTTCAAGAGACTATTCTTAACATTCTGCAATCACCAGTCCATCTGCCAGAGCGTGCCGAGCGTTATATGTATTATTGAATTTGCAATTAATTGGATAAAAATAATATAATTTGATATCATGGATTCAGTGATGAGTGGAATGAGAGATGGGGGAATCGAGATGAATGACATGCGAAGCCTATGTCTAGAAGTGGACTGCCATAGACGGTGGTTAATGATGATGATGATGACCGACTACGACGAGAATGACCATATAACTCAAGACAGCATACCCATCAGCGTTATGGAAGTAAAGCGCGCTCCTCAAGGTATAGTACACAAGTTGCATGTAGCAGTAGATGAGGTAGTACAGCGCCAAAGCTGTGGCCGTCACCGAAAGCTGCACCAGGGACACCAGCTCCGACACGATCTGCCATGACCTGCTGGTACTTTTCGCATGGTATGGCTGAAAATTTTGAATCTACTTGTTAAGGTGGGTTTAGACCAAATGAGTGTGGAACAAAAGCATTCGTCTCTTGATATTCCTGACGATTTAGTACAGATAGAGCTTATCTAAATTTATCTAAACTTCTAAAATGTAATTTATGTGTATATAAAGGAAAGGAAATAATAATAACATTATAAAGAGAAAAGATTTGTTTGTTTGTTTTTTACGATTAGACTCAAAAACTACTAAACCGATTTCAAAAAATCTTTCTCCATTAAAAAGCTACAGCTAAACTTAAAACATAGGCTATATTTTATTTTCGAAAAAAAATGAGATCTATACCCATAGTAGCAAAATTTTGGCATGCACTGAAAAAATTATATGATACTTACAAATAACGTACTACATGATTAAAGTACTTATAAAAAAGTTCGCGAGGTTATATGTCACTAATTATTATATGTAACTATTATGGTTGCCTGACAGGGTTGCGGAATTTGTTCGAAAGAGTCACCGCGGCCCTGGAACGCAAAGGGCTTTAGCAGGAACACGGATGGGTTTTAGTCAGTAAGAGTCTGACACGCCCTTCCGCTCCACCCAGAGCGGAAGAAGTCATTTGATGATTTCCCATCCTTAAAAAAAACTATTATGGTTAATTACCGTTTTTGGTCAAGTTATTTAATCAAAACCCGGGTGGAATGGAAAAGTGATAATTTTGGTATCATGATATCCATTTGAATGTTTGATAATTAAGTTTGATTATGTATATGTAAATTACACTCTAAATTATTCAAATAGGACCTTTCGTTTAAAAGTTACGACGGGTATAAAAATGCTCTAAGTAAGGAAAAAATTGCGGTTTGAGCGAACTGGGGTGGTCCAATGAAGTTGAAACACGGCAGTAAAAATTTCGATGAAAAAATAACAAATGGTTGGTATTTTCCAAAAATAAACACCTAAAGGGGCGAAAAGTAGTGATGAAGTTTTTAGGGGAGGATATTATTGCTTGCTTCAATTTACGTGGAAATTGGTATGAACAAACTAAAAGTGGGATAATTGAAACAAATCTAACAATTTTTGAACAATCAACCCCTGACGGGGTGAACGGAGTGAATAGTTGCGCTGATCCTGAGACCACAATATCAGCTGCAGAAATGGCTGGGTAATTATTTTTTAAAACAAACCTTTAAAAGGGGGTAGGTAGAGGGGGCATTGAAGTTTGTGGAATACCTACTAAATCCACTCGGACGAAGGCGCGGGCAAAGTGCTAGTCTATACTAAAAGGATAGCATTGCTTGCGTAATATTACTTGCGTTGGTCTATCAGATAGACGAACGCAAGAATAAAAATTGAAAGATTTTGGAGATGCCATAAAATGTCCATTTACTCGTTTATTCCAAACTAGGACCGCCCAACCCTACGCCCGCGAATAACCTGGTGGCACGCCAAAGAATTTTGGTTTGTCCGCCGTCAATGGTCAGTAGCTGGCGATAGTCTTCTGGGAAGAACGAAGGATTTGAAATATTGAGCTCTTTGTGAACCCATTCTCAATTGACCAAGTAATGAAATAACTAACAAGAAAATACAGAATCACAAAACGAATTAATTACTACAATAAGATTTTCGTATTCTCCAAAGAATGAAATTAAATTTTTGAAATTGTTACCACGGCTTTAAGTGATTTGCTTTGCAGATTGGGCTATGCATATTATCTGTGAAACATATTTTCAAATCAGTTTTGAGCTGAAAATATAGTTCATATTTCGCTAGAAACTGCAAATAACGTGCTTATGTATTTTCCCTATTTTATTAGTACCTACTGCTAACTAAAATTCAAAGTATTTTTTCACTTCCAACGAATTAAACATTGCACCTGCCATGTTATCTCTTCACCACTCTTGGATTAATGACCTACCATTAATCCAATGGCTATTAAGTCCGCCTTTGTGTCATTGCGCGCGAAGTCTAAATAAATTACTAAAAAATAATAAAATATAATATATTAATATGCCTGACCTTTCCAACAATGCTTACTTATTGTAGCAGTGTTGGTATTCACTTTATTTGTCCAACGAAAATAAATAAAACGACACCTTTCGCTCGTCAATTTAAGCTGTTACCGCTGTCATTGTTGCTTTTTCATGAAATACAGAATACCTGAAGGAAGAGGAGTAGAAAAATATGGGAATACTTTGTGTCGTTTGATACAGAATGGGTAGAAATTAACAAAAGACATGTGAAGAAGGTCTGTTGAAAGTTTTGCGGGAACCACAGCTCATTTCCAAGAAAAATATCCCTCATTTCTATGAAAATATTTTCCACAATTTTCTTTTAATTTTTGGAAGAAGAAGATTTCCTTGGAAAACCAAGAAAATCTATTACAATATTGATTCGACCTTGCCAGAAAAAGTTACAAACCGACGGACAATTTCAATTTTACATTCAAAATATTAGTGGGGTTTCGTGGCCAATTTCAAATTGTTAGAGCCATTATAATCGTGGTGCCTTTGCGAAAGGCACTAGCAAATTACTAAAACATTTAGGTAGCTTACAATTTTTTTCCTCAAAGACTAGCAAAGATTTAAAGGAATGTAAACGATTCTCCATTCAATACGCAGATATCCCTGACATTTCATCCTGAGTTTGTTAGTCATTAGCATTACAGTTACTAGATCAAGCGATTAGCTTTAGCACCGATTTGCTTACATTGGAGTCTTAATGTGTTTTTTCACCTAAAGTCTGTGTGAAGGCGGTTTAGTTGCGAGTAACCTATTCCATCAGGTGAATGAATGGCCGGACCAGGCTAATTTAGCGGTCGACAGACGAACGCCTTACAGTTCTTGGTCTTAACCTAGAGAGATCACTATCTATAGCTTTAATTACACTTTAACAAACATTACGCGCCAGCAACCTCAATTGGGTTCATCAAACAAGGTTTTATTTAGTACGTAAAGTAAATAAAACACTTTTAATAACTTCTTGCTTCCTTTTCCCCTTTGAAATGTAGATTTCTAATTTTCGTATGTTTAATTTTAGTAGAGTTAGGTAAATTAATTTTAATTTGCATCCATATTAAGTTTTGTGTTAATTGAATACGTATTTTCTGCAATTACCTAATATAGACAACTCAATGTTTTGCGGTTTCTGAAGCCTGACAGGAGATTGGCATACAAGGTAAAAGGTGGGAAGCGATAAATGCGTCATAAGGTATTATATTAATCTATTAACTGCTTATGCTTAATCATAATTTTCTTAACTCTGATTAAATCGATATTTTTTTATTATTAGGGTTCCCAACATCCGAAACGAAACACGAAAAACGAAAAATTACCATTAAAAAACCTATAAGAAGTCTATAGTGTTAACATAACATGTTACAAAAATGAAATACGTTCGGAACCCTTTGCACACGAGTCCGACTCGCACTTGGCCAGTTTTATTGATAGGCGCGGGATTGACGACTACCTCACCTGATGGTATGGATGGTTAAGATGATGCGATCGACGATGGAGCATGCGTGCCTAGTAATAATCTTGTAACTCTTGACTTAAAGCCCCCTAGGCTGCCGCTATAAGGAAACAAAGACACAGAGACTCCGGATGGGAATTCCACTTATTAGCTATACCTACACAGAATGAAAAGAATCCCACAACGTTTTGTAGGAATGGGTGAGATGTCCACCATGTACTGGTCGCGACACACTATCTAGGAAACACAAAAACAGATATATGAGTAGTATAAGACGTATCTATTTATGTTTAAATCGATAAGGGCCCTGGAAAGCCCCGAAGGAAACTCAAGCTTGAAGATATGCAACATCCACGCAATATATTAACAAAGTGTAATATAGTATAGTGTCCCCGAATTAACAACAGACAGTAATGGCCAAGATAAGAAATTATTTAATACTAGTAGGTGCATCAAGTTAGTGTCGGAAACCTTCGGGCCATCCGCTTTATCATCCGGTAAATGTTTATCAATATTATGTATTGTTTCATTTTTTATAATTAAGTTTTTTATATTTTTACTAAATACTAGCTGAAATTCTTTGCTTGTTTTAGTCTGCGTTGAATGTTTTTCTTCTCTAATCTGTTTAATTCTCTAGTCAGGCGACTAGAGAATGAAGCTGAAGCGTAAGAAAGCAGCCGGTCTATTCTGCCAACATCTCACCGTGTTAAACTTAGGTGGAGTGAGCATGAAGTGAACTGTCATTCTGTCTTGTTTTTATGGATTGACAGCTCACTTCACGTTCACTTCATCTAAGCTTACACGGTGAGCTGCTTACAGAATCGCACATCTGAACTCGCCGTTTTAATGTAACTTATAATGTACTTATGCCATTTTAATCAATATTTAACTATAAATAGAGGTAATAAAAATCAATAAACAATATTTCTATTTATTTTTATTATTCCTTCTGTACTTTAAAGGTAATAGAAGTACCGATTTTATTACGATTCCTTTTTGTACTTATACGAAGCTACACTATCACTGAGTGTCCTACTTTTATCCGGAAAATCGCACTGAACTTCCTGTGACTAGCCGCGGGAGCAAATCCACGGGAAAAAGCTAATCTTGTCAGTCGTTCTAAGTGATAACCTACTATCAAAAACATAACGATTTGAGTACGAGCAAAGTTGATGGAATCTGTAGGATATTACTTGTTTACGGAAAAAGAATCTGCACAGCGTAGCGTATACCTTCGCACGCAGGGCACCACTGCCGCGACTTCTTTGCAACGATTTTTAAAACTTATTTACGATATCAATGGGTATTGCATATTCACGATAACCTTGTTTGAATAACTGTCAGTTTTTAACATTTACATCGACTTGTTTGATACTATATTTCCTCCTGGGTAGTGAATCAGCGACTTATCTTTTGGCATGCAGTTTTAACCAATCACAAATCGAAAAAAATTAGAAGCCCATAAAAAGTTTATTATGTAAACATTAAAAAATGACCATTCCACCTTGTAGTGGGAAGCGGCGCTGTCGCAGGCCACGCCGTGTCACGATCCTAGTCTCGATGCTATCTGTGCGCACGAGCATCCATTACGGCGCACCAACACTCCTACGCCGACCCCGACCGAATCGCCACGTTTATGTATATCGTTATCACCACACTGATCGTACTTTGATAGGGTAAGGAAGTTCCTGGAGAGTAACTGAGTCTTTGGAAATCGCTTTATAATATTTGAGTGATTTGACGGTGTGCGTCTGACATGACCCTTTTGATGATGCTGTCGAGACTCAATTGAAATAAGTCATGGATGAGGTGTAGATAGGACTTTGCTGGAAGCATTGGAAGCATTTTGGATGGAAAACAGTAGGTCAAAGACTAACCATCAGTATGAATGAGAAGAATCCCTCAAACGAACTAAAACACACGAAAAGGACAGGAATTTAAGATCCAATTTACTGAGTTTCCTGGTTCCTCGCGGCTAGTCAAAGGGCAGGTCGCAGCGTGTCCGTGTTGTAACAAGACAAGAGCAAGACATTCCTGAATAACGACAGGCGATGCATCGAGCAGGAGCGATGGCCGATACAGCGCGCACGAACCAACCACCCCGCTCACGACGCGCGCCAGCGCCGCCAACGCCGAACTTATGACGATCTTATCCAACAACTAATTAGGCAAGCCGTCACCTCGCTTTGATATACTGTTTTGTAAACAGACGGGGTAATGTGTAAAACTGTAGGGGTAGTAAGCCCTAAATCGGTGTACCACCTAAAGGGTAGGTGCTCTTACACCACCAAATAAAACAAAATTGGCATTGTGTGTGTGCTGAGGATACCCAAACATCCACGAGTCTCGACCAGTTGAATTCATAGAAATATAGTTTATTATATCTATGGTTGAAGGGTACAGGGGCAAAATAAGAAATGTCACAAAAACCAGTTTTTGTGTAATTTACATTTAATTTTTAAGTGTATGGACTATCTTTTACGTATCTAATCTTAGATATTACTAAAAGGAGCTTAAGTTTACCTCACTAAGATTATCTCTGTACTAAGAAGCCGTGGTAATAAATATAATAAAAAGTCAATAAAAAATAAAAATCTAATGAATTTTATGTAACATTCCTTGTTTTTCCCCTGTACCCTTCAGTTGCACTTGGCCAGCGAATATGAGATACCTACCTACATAATGTTATTTCACGTTGAATTCATTATTATAAAAAATATTGATATTGTTTCTTTACTGTATAACAGTTACAGAACACCACTAATAAATATGACCACGCACTTATGGAACACCCTGTGTAGTATCGTTTGATTCGAAAACTTGCAATTTTATTCCGCATATTACCATAATATACAACGTGTAACAGAATTAACGCAATACCTCTTTAGGGGGTCATTGTACTCATCATTATGAACAACTTTACTATGGGACCAACACTGAAATCGCGAATTGTTTTTTTTTTTGCGATTTCGGGTTTGGTCCCATAGTAAAAGTTGTTCATACTAATGAGTACAATGACCCCTTAAGAGGTATTGCGTTTATTCTGTTACACGTTGTATAATGCACATTTGAAATAATATTCAATTAGTATAATATTGAGTTACTATAATATTCAAAATATATAAGTAACGTTTAATATAATTTAGAAACGTTTACTTTGTTTTGTATTTCTCGAATCAGTTCCAAAACCGAATCGGGCCACCCCGAATTCACATAGTCTTTTGGCTGCTACACTAGAGTAATAAAAACCAGAGGCGCGAAGGGTGAGTAACCCCGGCCGCTGTATCAAAGCATAGGCACCCGTTCGAGCCGTAGCGGCTAAGGCCCGGCGCCGGAGGCAACAAGCAGGCCGAAGCTGCGAAGGTGAGCATAAGGGCGAAGTTACGTAAGGGCGAAGATGTTGCACTTCCCGCAGCGCCAGAGACGGTGCAGAAGCAACTTTAGTGTTTTGAGGTTAGGTTACAATAATTCGTTTTGCTCAAGAACAGTGCGTTACCTTAGAAAATTAGTTGATATGAAAATTAGGTCAAATGAACTTTATATAAAACAGCATTATACAAATTGAAAATTATATGAAAGGAACGTTATACTAAATGTTATTAGAGCAAATGAAGGTTATATGGAATATAACATTAGATTACATGAAATTGGGTTATTTGTTTTTATAGCATATGAAAATTAGATCATGTGAAATTGTACTGTCTGTTATTATACAATACATTACGCACCCAAATATACGTACTTAGCAAACAAAATAGTTCTAGTTTTCTGTAATCTGTATATTTTAATCTTTACCTATATTTTGTTTGGGGTGTATAATGTAATGTACTTTTTGAGACTTATTAGTATTACTAAGACAAAATCAATAATGCCGGTACGAAGGTACTAGTGAATTATGTTTGAAATAGATTCCCCGCTGTAGAGACCACATACTCGCATTTCTCAAAAGGCTTAGGTATCGACTTCAAGCTTCCCATAATGGTTTTTCTACAATATTATCTTATTTCGGGATAGCAGGAAGTTGTACTTTATTTTAAACTGAGAACTTAACCTAAACTCATGAACTTATTCTGCGATTGTTGTTGCATTCTTGGTACTGATCCTTAGCTTACCTGCATCAGTTCCTCTTCTTTTGCGCACTGGCGCAACTTATTTCGGTGAAGAATGCAGCCAAGACACGGATCCTATGGGACGCAAAACCTACATGAAAAATCACTTTATCAAAGTTCTTCCAAATACCAAAACAATGAAGAAAAATGAAACGAAGATATCCGCAGGAGAATCAAGGTTACCGGCATAGTCCGAGGAATCACCAAACTTATGAGTTCTGTTCTGCGAGCAATGTGCCCTGCCCACTGCGAGCACATTGCGACAACCTGGCGAAAGTCGACGGAATCTGCTGGATGCAAGACGCACAAGACCGAGCGTCGCCGCGTCGTAGCGATACTTGGGGGAGACCTATGTCCAGCACACACACACACACACACACACATAGCACACACACACACACACACANCACACACACACACACACACACACACACACACACACACACACACACACACACACACACACACACACACACACACACACACACACACACACACACACACACACACACACACACACACACACACACACACACACACACACACACACACACACACACACACACACACACACACACACACACACACACACACACACACACACACACACACACACACACACACACACACACACACACACACACACACACACACACACACACACACACACACACACACACACACACACACACACACACACACACACACACACACACACACACACACACACACACACACACACACACACACACACACACACACACACACACACACACACACACACACACACACACACACACACACACACACTGCACACAGGTCTCCCGCAAGGCTTCCCCTTGGCTTAAATGATGGTGATGATGATAATGACCAAGAAATAACTGGGCATGCGACTTGATTCGGTCTACACGTATGAAGTGCTATGAAACATAATTCTCTAGTAGGCTAGTTATACTTAGTAGGTTTGTCTCACCATCTTATCTTTCACCGACACAATGGCTGAGGCGCTGCGCTCCGTTTCCTTAGGCTTATTGTAAGTACGCCAAGCATGCTTTTCGGTCTGCCCATAACCGTACCCGGTTGCCTTCTCGTTCTATTTAGAAAAGATAGTCAATAGGGTCAAAAAGTTCTGAAGTGGCGACCGCGTACCGGAAAATTTAGCGTTGGAAGGCCTCCCACAAAATGAACCTACGACCTGNCCTGTACACGGCCAGCCTGTGGGTGTCATATACTCAAAAGCAGTACAACGCTCTCCGTGTACAGTATAATAATGCATTCAGGATGTTGTTGGGGTTGCCCCGGCACTGCAGCGCGTCGGGGATGTTCGCCGACGCCCGTGTCGACTGTTTCTACACGACGATGCGAAAGCGGTGTGCATCTCTGGGGCGCAGGCTCCGGGCCACCTCTAATGGCATCCTGAGTGCATTGGCGAACAGGTTTGATTGTCATTACATTAATCATTGTTATATGATTAATTTAATGACAAACAGACAAATGACTCAGGCTTTTGTCTAATTATGTATATTGTTTTTGTGTTCGTGTGATCTTGTGAATTTTAATTTATATATAAATGTGATTTAAATTTAATTTTATGACTTGTTCCAATATTGTATTTTAAATTTTATTGAGTAATTCATTCGATTGTTTTTATGTATATTTATTTTAATTGAAATTTAATGTGAATGTTATGATCTATAATTGATTGAAATAAATGAATTTGAATTTGAATTTGAAAAGCCGACGGAATCTGTTGGATGCAAGACACGAAAACAAAATAATGGTGATGATGATAACGACCAAGATAAAACTGGGCATGCGACTTGATTCGGTCTACACGTATGTAGTACTATGAATCATAATTCTCTAGTAGGCTAGTTATACTTAATAGGTTTTTCTCACCGTCTTATCTTTCACCAGCACAATGGCTGGTGCGCTGCGCTCCGCTTCCTTGGGCTGCTCATGACCGAACCCGGTTGCCTTCCCGTTCTATTAAAAACAGATAGTCGATATTAGGAAACAAAGACACAGAGACTCCGGATGGGAATTCCACTTATTAGCTATATAATACCTACACAGAATGAAAAGATTCCCAAAACGGGGGAGACCTATATCCAGATGACTTTCGGCTAAAATGATGGTGATGATGATAACGACCAAGATAAAACTGGGCATGCGACTTGATTCGGTCTACACGTATGTAGTACTATGAATCATAATTCTCTAGTAGGCTAGTTATACTTAATAGGTTTTTCTCACCATCTTATCTTTGACCGGCACAATGGCTGAGGCGCTGCGCTCCGCTTCCTTGGGCTGCTCATGACCCAACCCGGTTGCCTTCTCGTTCTATTAAAAATAGATAGTCGATATTAGGAAACAAAGACACAGAGACTCCAGATGGGAATTCCACTTATTAGCTATATAATACCTACACAGAATGAAAAGATTCCCAAAACGGGGGAGACCTATATCCAGATGACTTTCGGCTAAAATGATGGTGATGATGATAACGACCAAGATAAAACTGGGCATGCGACTTGATTCGGTCTACACGTATGTAGTACTATGAATCATAATTCTCTAGTAGGCTAGTTATACTTAATAGGTTTTTCTCACCATCTTATCTTTCACCGGCACAATGGCTGAGGCACTGCGCTCCGCTTGCTTGGGCTGCTCCTGACCGAACCCGGTTGCCTTCTCGTTCTATTAAGAACAGATAGTCGATATTAAGAAACAAAGACACAAAGACTCCGGATGGGAATTCCACTTATTAGCTAGATATACCTACACATAATGAAACGATTCCCAAAACAGGGGAGACCCAGCAGATGACTTTCGGCTAAAATGATTGTGATGATGATAACGACCAAGAAAAAACTGGGAATGCGACTTGATTCGGTCTACACGTATGTAGTGCTATGAATCATACCTAATTCTTTAATAGACTAGTTATACTTAGTAGGTTTGTCTCACCATCTTATCTTTCACCGGCACAATGGCTGAGGCGCTGAGCTCCGCTTCCTTAGGCTTATTGTAAGTTCGGCCAGCATGCTTTTCGGTCTGCCCACCACCGTACCCGGTTGCCTTCTCGGTCTATTTAGAAAAGATAGTCAATAGGGTCAAAAAGTTCTGAAGTGGCGACCGCGTACCGGAAAATTTAGCGTTGGAAGGCCTCCCACAAAATAAACCTACGACCTGGCAAAAGCCGACGGAATCTACTGGATGCAAGACACACAAGATCGAGCGTCGTAGCGACACTAGGGGGAGACCTATGTCCAGCAGATGAATTTCGGCTAAAATGATGATGATGATGATAACGACCATGAAAAAACTGGGCATGTGACTTGATTCGGTCAACACGTACCTATGTAGTACTATGAATCATAATTTTCTAGTAGGTTAGTTATAATAAGTAAGTTTTTCTCACCATCTTATCTTTCACCGGCATAATGGCTGAGGCGCTGCGCTCCGCTTCCTTGAGCTTACTGCAAATACGCCCAGCAAGCTTTTCGTTCTGCCTACAACTGTACCCGGTTGCCTTCTCGTTCTATATAGAACAGATAGTCGATCGGGTCAAAAAGTTCTGAAGTGGCTACTGCGTACCGGAAGATGTGTTGGAAGGCCTCCCACAAAGTGAACCTACGACCTGGCGAAAGCCGACAGAATCTGCTGGATGCGAGACACACAAGATCGAGCGTCGTAGCGACACTAGGGGGAGACCTATGTCCAGCATATGACTTTCGGCTAAAATGATGGTGATGATGATAACGACCAAGAAATAACTGGGCATGCGACTTGATTCGGTCTGCACGTATGTCTATGAATCATAATTCTCTAGTAGCCTAGTTATACTTTAGGTTTGTCTCACCATCTTATCTTTCACCGGCACAATGACTGAGGCGCTGCGCTCCGCTTCTTTGGGCTTATTGCAAGTACAGCAAGGATGCTTTTCGGTCTGCCCACATCTGTACCCGGTTGCCTTCTCGTTCTATTTAGAACAGACAGTCGATGGGGTCAAAAAGTTCTGAAGTGATTTTTAAAATAGATTTTGAAACATTTTGAATTCAATCAAGAAATAAGACGAAAAATTACCATTAAAAAACCTATAAGAAGTCTATAGTGTTAACATAACATGTTACAAAAATGAAATACGTTCGGAACCCTTTGCACACGAGTCCGACTCGCACTTGGCCAGTTTTATTGATAGGCGCGCGATTGACGACTACCTCACCTGATAGTATTGATGGTTAAGATGATGCGATCGACGATGGAGCATGCGTGCCTAGTAGTAACCTTATAACTCTTGACTTAAAGCCCCCTAGGCTGCCGGTATTAGCAAACAAAGACACAGAGACTCCGGATGGGAATTCCACTTATTAGCTATACCTACACAGAATGAAAAGGATCCCAAAACGTTTTGTAAGAATGGGTGAGATGTCCACCATGTACTGGTCGTGACACACTATCTAGGAAACACAAAAACAGATATATGAGTAGTATAAGACGTATCTATTTATGTTTAAATCGATAAGGGGGGCTTTCCAGGGCGGAAAGCCCCGAAGGAAACTCAAGCTTGAAGATATGCAACATCCACGCAATATATAAACAAAGTGTAATATAGTATAGTGTCCCCGAATTAACAACAGACAGTAATGGCCAAGACAAGAAATTATTTAATACTAGTAGGTGCATCAAGTTAGTGTCGGAAACCTTCGGCCCATCCGCTTTATCATCCGGTAAATGTTTATCAATATTATGTATTGTTTCATTTTTTATAATTAAGTTGTTTATATTTTTACTAAATACTAGCTGAAATTCTTTGCTTGTTTTAGTCTGCGTTGAATGTTTTTCTTCTCTAATCTGTTTAATTCTCTAGTCAGGCGACTAGAGAATGAAGCTGAAGCGTAAGAAAGCAGCCGGTCTATTCTGCCAACATCTCACCGTGTTAAACTTAGGTGGAGTGAGCATGAAGTGAACTGTCATTCTGTCTTGTTTTTATGGATTGACAGCTCACTTCACGTTCACTTCATCTAAGCTTACACGGTGAGTTGCTTACAGAATCGCACATCTGAACTCGCCGTTTTAATGTAACTTATAATGTACTTATGCCATTTTAATCAATATTTAACTATAAATAGAGGTAATAAAAATCAATAAACAATATTTCTATTTATTTTTATTATTCCTTCTGTACTTTAAAGGTAATAGAAGTACCGATTCCATTACGATTCCTTTTTATACTAATACGAAGCTACACTATCACTGAGTGTCCTACTTTTATCCGGAAAATTGCACTAAACTTCCTGTGACTGGCCGCGGGAGCAAATCCATGGGAAAAAGCTAGTCTTGTCAGTCGTTCTAAGTGATAACCTACTATCAAAACATAACGATTTGAGTACGAGCAAAGTTAATGGAATCTGTAGGATATTACTTGTTTACGGAAAAGAAAAATCTGCAAAGCGTAGCGTATACCTTCGCACGCAGGGCACCACTGCCGCGACTTCTTTGCAACGGTTAAAACTTATTTACGATATCAATGGGTATTGCATATTCACGATAACCTTGTTTGAAAAACTGACAGTTTTTAACATTTACATCGACTTGTTTGATACTATATTTCTTCCTGGGTATTGAATTCGTGACTTATCTTTTGGCATGCTGTTTTAACCAATCACAAATGCAAAAATGTTAGAAGCCCATAAAAAGTTTATTAAATAAACATTAAAAAATGACCATTCCACCTTGTAGTGGGAAGCGGCGCTGTCGCAGGCCACGCCGTGCCACGATCCTAGTCTCGATGCTATCTGTGCGCACGAGCATCCATTACGGCGCACCAACACTCCTACGCCGACCCCGACCGAATCGCCACGTTTATGTATATCGTTATCACCACACTGATCGTACTTTGATAGGGTAGGGAAGTTCCTGGAGAGTAACTGAATCTTTGGACATCGCTGTATAATATTTGAGTGATTTGACGGTGTCCGTATAAATATGACCACGCACTTATGGAACACCCTGTGTAGCATCGTTTGGTTCGAAAACTTGCAATTTTATTCCGCATAATACCATAATATCGGACCAACACTGAAATCGCGAATTGTTTTTTTTGCGATTTCGGGTTTGGTCCCATAGTAAAAGTTGTTCATAATGATGAGCACAATGATCCCTTAAGCGGCTATAGACTGGACGCCAATGTTTAGGTTACATGTAAATAATAGTTTAGATTATTTTTATGAGGTCTTAGACCAGGTTATGGATGAGTGCGTTCCGAGAAAAAAGCGAAGATGAAACTGAAAAATGAACTCGGTACTGCAGTTCCCCGAGTGGTACACTATAGACATTATTCGCAATATACAGTTAAAGGCTAAGCTATATAGGCACCCCAACGAAGGTGTCCCCACGTTGCCGTCGTGGTGGGGCTTATGTGTCTCAGTGATCTTGGAGCTCTGCCGGTAGAGTTACTCATGCCGGAAAGGTCCAAGGGAGAGACTAGACAAACGCCAGGGGCACACCTTTCGGAGACTTGAACATTTTTCAGGTTTTCAGAAGGAATCTTGCTCACTGCTCTCTGGTACGTGTCTGATCATCAGACGTGACTGTGAGTGCAGTGAGCAAGCAGAGGGAGATAGGAAAGGGCGAAGGAGATAGCGACCGCACCCTTAAAAGGAACAATAAAAACATGAATAAGACAGACGGAAAAATATTACCCAGGGTGGTACCAGCTGCTCAGCAGCGGGAGAATCCACCACGCTCCCTTTGGGAGCGTCATGCCCCTCGTATTCTGGGGGCGGGCAACGAATGTCTTGATCCGCTTGCCAGTGGCAACGAGAGCCGAGGAAGCTCCCGATCCAAAACATCCTTTGAGGACTTGATCGGCTTTAATTTTAGTACGCCTGACAAGGTGTTGGGTGGGCGTGGTGCGAAAGCCCCCGCCAAATATTGTGGAGGAAGAGCCCGTTGACGTGTGGGGGGGATGTAGGGTCAGATTCTGACTCCGCATCTGGCGTCAGCGTCAGCTCACCGAGCTCGGTGCGAGAGGGAGGAGAAGCTGTTGCGGAGGGCTCGGGGTTATTCCGCAAGCGCCCTAGACTGGAGGATGACCGAAGGTCGTCCTCCAACGGTGAGATGGCCTCGGCCGTCATGGAGGAGGTGGAGACGTATTCGGACCACCGGTACATTCGGTTTGACGTCTCCGCCCAGACCTCAACCGTACCAGTCCGAGAGGCCCCGAGTGGTCCGCGGTGGGCGCTAAAGCAGCTGGACCGGGAGCTCCTCCTGGAAGCTTCGATCATGCAGGCCTAGGTGTCACCACCGGACAGGCCTGCTAACATCAACGATGAGGCGGAGTGGTTCCGAGAGACCATGTTCGAAATATGTGACGTGGCAATGCCCCGGGTCTGGCCCTGACGCGCCCGCTGCCAGGTGTACTGATGGTCGCGGGTGCTGGCATTGCTGCGCGAGGCAGGCGTTGCTGCACGGCGCCTGTACTCCAGGCATCGCAGGCTCCGCATCCGGCCTCCAGATGCGTAGGCCAGGGAGGCGGAGCTGTACGAGGAATACAGAGTGGCGAAGGCCGCCCTCCAAGCGGGGATCCTGCGGGACAGGGATCTGGCTCGTAAAGAGATGCTGGAGTCTCTGAACGGGGACCAGTGGGGACGCCGTGCGGACCACACCGACGACGGCGACGACGATGACAACGCTCCGGAGGTGACTGAGGTAGACCTGAGAGCGGCGGTAAACAGGCTAAAGGCCAAAAATACCGCCCCAGGACCCGACAGCTTACCTGGGAAAGCCTGGGTCCTGGCCTTGGAGGCTCTCGGGACTCGACTAAGGGGGTTCTCTTAAGCGCATGCTTGGAGAGAGGCCAGTTCCCACTTCGTTGGAAGACGGGGAAACTTGTCCTTATTAAGAAGCCTGGGCGCCCTGCGGCCTCTCCGTCCGCTTACCGGCCCATCGTGCTGCTCGACGAGGTGGGCAAGCTCTTTGAAGGAGTCATTGCAAACCGCCTCGTCGGGTACCTGGTGAGGGTGGGGCCGAATCTGGCGCAGAACCAGTTCGGTTTCCGCACGGGGCGCTCAACGGTGGACGCCATCATGCGCGTGAGAGCCTTCACGACGGGGGATGTGGTGTCCCGGGGCAGGGTCGTCTTGGCGGTGTCTCTTGACATCGCCAATGCCTTTAACTCCCTGCCCTGGAGTTGCATTAGGGAGGCACTCCAGGAAGCGGTGTCGCGGGGCGGTGTGTTGTTGGCGGTGTCCTTGGACATCTCCAACGCCTTCAACACCCTGCCCTGGAGTTGTATTCGGGAGGCACTACGATATCATCGAGTGCCTTCCTACCTCCGCCGCGTCGTCGGGGCTTATTTGGCGGAAAGGTGTGTCACCTATCTGGGACGCGATGGCAGATACCAGCGCCCCATGTCGTGCGGTGTTCCGCAGGGTTCGGTCTTGGGCCCGCTCCTGTGGAACATCGGGTACGACTGGGTGCTGAGGGGCGAGCTCCGGCCGGGAGTGAACCTGGTGTGTTACGCTGACGACACACTGGTCACTGCCCGGGGGAGCTCGCACAGGGAGGCAGCGTTGCTGGCGACGGCTGCGGTCTCACAGGTGGTGAGCCGCATACGGCGCCTCGGCCTGGAGGTGGCCCTCAACAAGTCGGAGGCCATCGTTTTCCATGGCCCCCGGCGAGCGCCGCCGCCGGGATCGCACATTGTGGTCGGGGGGGCCCGTATCGCTGTCGAGTCCACCATGAAGTACCTGGGATTGGTGCTCGACAGCCGGTGGGATTTCGGCCCCCACTTCCGGCGGCTGGCGCCCAAGTTGTTGGGCGCGGCGGGGGCGCTGTCAACGCTGCTTCCCAATCTGGGGGACCCGAGCACCGCCTGTAGGCGGTTGTACGTGGGGATCGTGCGATCGATGGCCCTTTATGGGGCCCCGATCTGGGCGGCTGACCTGACGGCCAGCACCATCACTGTTCTGCGGAGGCCGCAGAGGGTGATGGCCGTCAGAGTCATCAGGGGATATCGCACGATCTCCTACGAGGCGGCTTGCGCACTGGCCGGATCTCCGCCGTGGGACCTGGAGGCGAAAGTGCTCGCGTCACTGCACAGGTGGCGCGAGGGCGCGCGGGCGCGCGGCGAAAGACTGACGCAGCAACACTTGGAGCTGCGTCGGTCGCAGCTGCGCGAGGTCCTGGTGGCGGAATGGCGGGACAGGCTTTCGAGCCCTTCCGCCGGCCTCATCACCATCGAGGCCATCCGGCCAGTGCTCGACCTCTGGCTCGGGAGAAGGCACGGCTCCCTGTCGTTTCGTGCGACGCAGGTCCTCTCGGGGCATGGCTGCTTCGGGAGGTTCTTGTGTCGCATAGGCAGGGAGCCGGACGCTCGATGCCACCACTGCGTCGACTGTCGGGAGGACACGGCACGGCATACGCTTGCAGAGTGTGCAGCTTGGGAGGAGCCGCGCCGTGCCCTCATCTCTGTTGTAGGCGGTGACCTCTCGCTGCCGGCCGTAGTCCATGCTATGGTCGGCGGTGAGGAGTCCTGGGACGCGGTGGTCTCCTTCTGCGAGACAGTTATCGCGCAGAAGGAGGCTGCGGAAAGGGAGAGGGAGATCACAACCGCTCTCCCTGCCCGCAGCAGGCGCATCGGGCGTCGGAGGAGGGCATACGCTGCCCTCTTCCGGCCCCCCTAACTGGGTCCAGGGGCGGCGGACTTGGGGATGTCCGTCGCCCCCCACTCATCCGGACCCGAGGTGGCGGCGCGTGGTGTTCCCGTGCGCCCCTCTTTGACGTAGCGAGGGGAGTTAAACACCTCACTCCCCTCGCCGACGCGAGGTGGCCCGCAGTGGCGGGCCGGCACCAGCCGGGGATTGCGGAAGTCGCTTACGTTCCCGCGATCCCCGGCGTAGGTGGGAGATGGAACACCGGGGTGGTTTTAGTCAGTAAGAGTCTGACAGACCCCTCCACCCGCCCCAAGGTGGAGGATTTCCATGAGGATTTCCCTCCGATATCAAAAAAAAAAAAATGGAGGCACTCCGGTATCACCGGATGCCGACCTACCTCTGTCGCGTGGTCGAGGCCTATTTGACGGACAGGGCCGTCATCTACTCCGGTCACCGGGGAGAATGGAACCGGCGAGAGATGTCGTACTGTGTTTCACAGGGTTCGGTTACGATTGGGTGTTGCGCGCCGACCTCCCTAGCGGCGACAGCGTAGTCTGCTACGCTGACGACATGCTGTTTCTAGCACAGGACGGCCGACTTAATGACACGCGAGGTCGCGATAGTCGCTGGAAGGAATCGGCAATTGGGTCTCGAGGTGGCCCTGCACAAGTCCGA
>NDFZ01005120.1:0-105568 GCA_002192655.3 Mamestra configurata | reverse complement strand
CGGGTCTCGAGGTGGCGCCTGACGCACCGGACTTACCGGACATGGATGTTTCAGGAGGTACCTGTTTCGGATTAAGCGGGAGGACACGCCCGGGTGTCACGGTGGAGGTCTGCCCTGCTTGGGCTGAGCACCGCCGTGTCCTCGTCGAGGCGATCGTTGGCGGCGACCTCTCGCGCCCGCCCTGGTTGAATCCATGGTCCGGAGCGAGGAGGCTTGGGAAGCGGTCACCTCCTTCTGCGAAGCAGTAATGCTAGCGAAGGAGGAGGCGGGCCGCGCGAGGGAAAGGCAAGGCCTTCGCCCCAACCGCCGCTACAGGAGATGACGCCCCGGGCGTCGGGAGTCGCAGGGCAATCCCCGGCCACCGTAGGCGCGGGCCTGCGGACAGCGAGCGTTGGGTGGCTCGCGGTCACAACCAGGCCCGGGTCGATGGCGCGTTGTGTTCCACGCGCCATCGACAAAGAGATGTCAGCATAGGAGACGGGGCCCGAGAGGGCCAGAGCCTGCGAGGGTTGCGGAATTTGTTCGAAAGAGTCACCGCGGCCCTGAAACGTAAAGGGCTTTAGAAGGAACACGGATGGGTTTTAGTCAGTAAGAGTGACACGTTCTCCCGCTCCACCCAGAACGGAAGAAGTCATTTGATGATTTCCCAATCTTAAAAAAAATGTTTGTTAAACTCTGAGTATAAAACTTATAAAGACCGGATGCAGAGTGAGTTCCAGGACAATCCAATGGCTTTTTGGGCTTACATTAACTCTAAAAAATACAGAAGTCCACGCAAGATTTCAAAAGGTGATAAGGTACTTACGAGGGAGCAGTGTGCTACTGAGTTTGCGCAGTATTTTTATTCTGTTTTTAGCCCAAGATACCCAAGCTGGACGTGGAGGCGGCAGTGAAACAGACTGTTGGTGAAAATGGATCGGCTATGGTACACTTAGAACAACTAAAGTACTTCACGCTCTGCAAAAACTCAAGTCAAAAAAGTCAACGGGACCCGATGGCATACCGCCCTACATTTTCAAAGACTGTCGACTAATAATTTGTAGGCCACTTCTCTGCATACTTGAGCAGTGCTAGGCTATTATTCCAGAAAGATGGAAAACAACTAAGGTCGTCCCGGTACCCAAAGCAAAGTCAGCATCGAACGTGGACCAATACAGGTTGTTGTGCTTTCGACACCAGCTAAAGTACTAGAAATTGCAGACACAAGAGCATTCTTTCACAGGTTAATGTACAGCTTTCAGATGAGCAACACGGTTTTAGACAAGCCAGAAGCACCACCAGTAACCTAATTAACTAAATGTTGTACCTGAAGTGGATGCTGGAGGACAGGTAGATGTAGCTTTCTTTGACTACAAAAAAGCTTTCGACCTAGTGGATAATGACATACTGCTCACAAAAATGGCAGGTGTAGGGTTTACTACTCTCCATTTATTAACCTTTTTTGCTAGTTACATGCGGGACAGACAGCAGTATGTAGAGCATGCGGGGTGTAGGTCAGAAAATTATTTTACTAGGTCTGGAGTAAGTCAGGCCAGCAACCTCGGTCCGTTGGAAACCGGCAACCGTCGGAAGGTCATTTATCATTAATATGAAATTAATGATAAATGACCTTCCGACGGTTGCCAGAGATGCTCATTGCACTCTTATTGCAGACGATCTGAAACTGTACCTTGCAGTTAGGAAATAAAAAGATTGCCAAAAGTTACAATAAGATATAGATAGGGTGATAGCCTGGGGCAAACATAATAATTTGCAATTTAACGTCTCGAAGTGCATGACTATGACTTTCAGACGGGCACTCTCTCCAGTTACGTACCAATACCAAATTAACGGGGTACCAATAGCGAAAGTGTCAGAAATCAGAGATCTAGGGGTTAACTTCTCCTCTGAACTAGACTTTCCAGAGTATATTACCAAAATCTGTAAGAAAGCCTACAGAAATGTAGGATTCGTGCTTCGGGTAGCTTAGCTAGGGACTTTATTAGTATCAAGGCAATTATTGCATTGTATAACTTTTAGTTAGGAGCCAATTAGAGTTTAACGCAATCATCTGGTCTCCATATGAAACTAAATATAGTATCATGTTGGAGTATCCTACCTTATTCATCTTGGGTATGGTAGGAATTGTATCCTATTGGAATTGTATTGAGTTAAAATTTAGATGGAGTTTAGAGCTAGTTTCATATACATTTAAGGTGATGAGGGGAAAGATTCACAATCCGGACGTATTGCAACAAGTGTTCCGGACAGATACGTGTGGCGGCGGCGGCGGCCGCGGCTGCTAGCAGTGCCCCGCGGCCACACTAAGCTGGTGAATGAAAACATTAGATCACATGAAATTAGGTTATTTGTTTTTATAGCATATGAAACTTATATCATGTGAACGTTATTGCAAGTGATATTATACTATCTGTTATTATACCATACATTACACACCCAAATATACGTACTTAGCAAACAAAATAGTTTTAGTTTTTTTGAATCTGTATATTTTCATCTTTACCTATATTTTGTTTGGGGTGTGTAATGCAATGTACTTTTTAAGACTTATTAGTATTACTAAGACAAAATCAATAATGTCCAGTTTCTGAGGTAGTAGTCCAGGAACCGGACATAAGTGCAGGTACGTAGGTACTAGTGAATTATGTTTCAAATAGATTACCCGCTGTAGAGACCACATACTCGCTTTTCTCAAAAGGCTTAGGTACCGACTTCAAGCTTCCCATAATGTTTTTTCTACAATATTATCTTATTTCGCGATAGCAGGAAGTTCTACTTTATTTTAAACTGAGATCTTAACCTAAACTCATGAACTTATTCTGCAATTGTTGTTGCGTTCTTGGTACTCAACCTTAACTTACCTGGTTCGGTTCCTCTTCCTCTGCGGCCTGGCGCAACTTTCGTCGATGAAGCATGCAGCGAAGACACGGATCCTATGGGACGCAAAACCTACATGAAAAATCACTTTATCTAAGTTCTTCCAATTACCAAAACAATGAATAAAAATGAAACGAAGATATCCGCAGGAGAATCAAGGTTACCGGCATAGTCCGAGGAGCCAATTAGAGTTTAACGCAGTGATCTGGTCTCCATAATGAAACTAAATATAGTATCATGTTGGAGTATCCTACCTTCTTCATCTTGGGTATGGTAGGATACAATGAGTTAAAAGTTAGATGGAGTTTAGAGCTAGTCTCATATATATTTAAGGTGATGAGGGGAAAGATTCACAATCCGGACATATTGCAACAAGTGTGCTTATGTGTTCCGGACAGATACGTGTGGCGGCGGCGGCGGGCACGGCTGCTAGCAGTGCCACGCGGCCGCACTAAGCTGGTGAATGAGGCGCCGTTTACGCGCGCACTCCGTATCCTCAACCGTATAGCAGAAGATGTAGATATATTTTGTTGTACTCTGGGTGGGTTCACAGTGAGAGCTCTCTTTGAAATAAGTTATGGTCCTCCTGTGACATAGATATGGTGTTTGTAATAGAAATAAGTACATATGATCGAAAATGTTATTAGTAGAACTGTGTAACTGTAGTTGTAAAAATAGTTGTCTACATTATCGCATTAGGTGATAAACCTGTAAAGATAATTGTATGGTGGGAAATAAATAAAACATTAGATCACATGAAATTAGGTTATTTGTTTTTATAGCATATGAAAATTTTATCATGTGAACGTTATTCCAAGTGATATTATACTATCTGTTATTATACCATACATTACACACCCAAATATACGTACTTAGCAAACTAAAGAGTTCTAGTTTTTTTGAATCTGTATATTTTAATCTTTACCTATATTTCGTTTGGGGTGTGTAATGTAATATACTTTTTGAGACTTATTAGTATTACTAAGACAAAATCAATAATGCCCAGTTTCTGAGGTTTTTATCGGTCGTTTATCTGTCCGTTAACGCTATTTGCCATAACGCCATTGGTTGGTTAGTGTTAAATAATTTAAGGGACAGATAAACGTCCGATAAAGTAGTTCAGAAACCAGACATAAGTGCAGGTACGTAGGTACTAGTGAATTATGTTTGAAATAGATTACCCGCTGTAGAGATCACATACTCGCATTTCTCAAAAGGCTTAGGTACCGACTTCAAGCTTCCCATAATGTTTTTTCTACAATATTATCTTATTTCGCGATACCAGGAAGTCTACTTTATTTTAAACTGAGATCTTAACCTAAACTCATGAACTTATTCTGCAATTGTTGTTGCATTCTTGGTACTCAACCTTAGCTTACCTGGTTCGGTTCCTCTTCCTTTGCGGCCTGGCGCAACTTTCGTCGATGAAGAATGCAGCGAAGACACGGATCCTATGGGACGCAAAACCTACATGAAAAATCACTTTATCTAAGTTCTTCCAAATACCAAAACAATGAATAAAAATGAAACGAAGATATCCGCAGGAGAATCAAGGTTACCGGCATAGTCCGAGGAGCCAATTAGAGTTTAACGCAGTGATCTGGTCTCCATAATGAAACTAAATATGACGACACGGTTGGCGCAGTGGTTGAGCGATTGACTGCTGCGCTGCGTGGCGCAGGTTCGATTCCCGCACGGAACAAATATTTGTATGGCCTACAGATAGTTGTTCCGGGTCTGAATGTTTGTGTATGTGAATTTGTATGTTTGTAAACGCACCCACGATACAGGAGAAATTCCAAGTGTGGGGCAACGTTTAAAAAAAAAATATATATATATATATATATAGTATCATGTTGGAGTATCCTACCTTATTCATCTTGGGTATGGTAGGATACAATGAGTTAAAAGTTAGATGGAGTTTAGAGCTAGTCTCATATATATTTAAGGTGATGAGGGGAAAGATTCACAATCCGGACGTATTGCAACAAGTGTGCTTGTGTGTTCCGGACAGATACGTGTGGCGACGGCGGCGGGCGCGACTGCTAGCAGTGCCACGCGGCCGCACTAAGCTGGTGAATGAGGCGCCGTTTACGCGCGCTCTCCGTATCCTCAACCGTATTGCAGAAGATGTAGATATATTTTGTTGTACTCTGGGTGGGTTCACAGTGAGAGCTCTCTTTGAAATAAGTTATGGTCCTCCTGTGACATAGATATGGTGTTTGTAATAGAAATAAGTACATATGATCGAAAATGTTATTAGTAGAACTGTGTAACTGTAGTTGTAAAAATAGTTGTCTACATTATCGCATTAGGTGATAAACCTGTAAAGATAATTGTATGGTGGGAAATAAATAAAACATTAGATCACATGAAATTAGGTTATTTGTTTTTATAGCATATGAAAATTTTATCATGTGAACGTTATTTCAAGTGATATTATACTATCTGTTATTATACCATACATTACACACCCAAATATATACGTACTTAGCAAACTAAAGAGTTCTAGTTTTTTTGAATCTGTATATTTTAATCTTTACCTTTATTTCGTTTGGGGTGTGTAATGAAATGTACTTTTTGGGACTTACTTATTAGTATTACTAAGGCAAAATCAATCATGCCCAGTTTCTGAGGTTTTTATCGGTCGTTTATCTGTCCGTTAACGCTATTCGTCATAACGCCATTGGTTGGTTAGTGTTAAATAATTTAAGGGACAGATAAACGACCGATAAAGTAGTTAGATAAAGGAATTCCAGAAACCGGACATAGTGCAGGTACGTAGGTACTAGTGAATTATGTTTGAAATAGATTACCCGCTGTAGAGACCACATACTCGCATTTCTCAAAAGGCTTAGGTACCGACTTCAAGCTTCCCATAATGGTTTATCTACTATATTCTCTTGTTTCGGGATAGCAGGAAATTCTACTTTATTTTAAACTGATATCTTATAACCTTAACTCATGAACTTATTCTGCGATTGTTGTTGCATTCTTGGTACTCAACCTTAGCTTACCTGCTTTGGTTCCTCTTCCTCTGCGGCCTGGCGCAACTTTCGTCGGTGAAGAATGCAGTGAAGACACGGATCCTATGGGACGCAAAACCTACATGAAAAATCAGTTTATCAAAGTTCTTCCAAATACCAAAACAATGGAGACAAATGAAACGAAGATATCCGCAGGAGAATCAAGGTAACCGGCATAGTCCGAGGAATCACCAAACTTATGAGTTTTGTTCTGCGAGCAATGAGCCCTGCTCACTGATCACTAATTACTTTGCTGGTATTGGTAAAAGCCTAGCTACAAAAATTAAACCTGTGTCTGCTACTCCTTCAATATCGTTGGCGAATTTTAGTGGTTCAATGGTACTTCATGAGACTACAGAAATGGATGTCGAAAATATTATTCTGAGCCTTAAGTCCGACTCTGCTACTGGCTGGGATGGCATCCCCATTAGCATCATTAAGACCACAAATAATGTATTGGTCCCAATCATTACACATGTTTGCAATCTTGTCATTTCATCTGGTGTCTTCCCAGTAGTCTTCAAAAAGGCCGTGGTGCACCCAGTTCATAAAGCCGGATGCAGGGACGATGTTAACAACTACAGACCTATCTCGGTTCTATCCGCCATATCAAAGATATTGGAGCGCATTTTAAATAAGAGTCTCGTTAGCTTCATCAAAGCATAACAAAATCTTAGCCCCTAAACAATTTGGTTTTCGAAAGGGAATGAGTACCGAAGATGCTATAATGGCTTTGTCTGACCATGTCGTTAAGACAATCGACAAAAAACGGAAATGCCTGGGTATCTTCCTTGATTTGTCTAAGGCTTTTGACACCGTTTCTGCGCCGGCTCTACTAAATAAGATGGAGAGCATTCGAATTCGAGGCCCAGTATTAGAAATCTTTGGGGACTATTTGAGAAATCGTACCCAAGTGGTTAGGATTGGGCAATTTGAGAGTGAAGAGCTTTCCATTTCTTACGGCGTGCCTCAAGGTAGTATACTGGGCCCTACGCTTTTCCTGATCTATATCAATGATCTCTGTAGCCTTCCTATTGAAAACTGTAAAATCTTTACATACCTGACGACACTTCCCTGCTTATAGATGGAGAAGACTGGGCCCAGTGCCATTAGAATGCCGAGAGCGCACTGACGTGTGTAATGCAATGGTTGTGTAATAACCTTCTCACCCTAAATGTCAGTATAACGGTTTTTGTGCCATTCGCAATAAGGTCTAATTTATGCCCACGAACTTCCCTTGCGCTTAAAGCTCATACATGTGCAGCTTCCTCTATTTGTGACTGCCTGGAAATCTCAAAATTCTCGAGCGTTACATATCTGGGTGTACATATCAATCAACTTCTTAATTGGCATAAACACCTTGACACCCTCTCTGGAAGAACTCGCAAACTAATATTTTTTTTTTTTAATTAAGATACCATTGAGGGTCGTTTACTTTGCCCTATGCCAGTCGATATTAACTCATTGCATACCAGTCTGGGGTGGTGCTACTGAGAGCCATTTTATTAGACTGGAACGAGCACAGAGAGCTGTCGGTTCTACAATTTCGGCCCCTTAGATTTCCCACAGTGCATCTTTACGCGGAAGCTAAAGTTTTAACGGTCAGACAGCTGTATGTCCTTCAATCGCTGCTTCGTAAGCACTCGACTCGTCCTTTCTCAGAGCCAGTCTTTTCTCAAGAGTCGCATAGAACTTCTCTTGCCAAACGACACTATTGCGTCACCAGCACAAAACTTTATAACCAGCTTAATAAAGTACTAAAAATATTCTCCAATACCAAATATTACAAAGCAAAATTACAGGAATATCTGCTTAAGTTAAATTATCGCAATACTGAAGATCTTTTATTAGGAAATTATAGATACATAAACATTTAGTCCATTTGCTCTTTCACACGACATACATACATATTGCAGACATCTAAACACGAGAGACTTATGTTATCCAAGGAATGTGTAATTTTT
This sequence comes from Mamestra configurata, assembly GCA_002192655.3. NCBI lineage: Eukaryota > Metazoa > Arthropoda > Insecta > Lepidoptera > Noctuidae > Mamestra > Mamestra configurata. The sequence continues at coordinate 97,701 of NDFZ01005120.1, read as the reverse complement.
TTTTGTTTAATTTCATTTAATTTTAATTTAATATTTGTTTATTTGATTCTGTTTATTATTTTGATTTTATTTTTGAATTGTATTGTTTTTTACTTTTTTAAATTATTATTAAAAAAATAATATTCCTATTATTTCTCTTGAACTTGACATGATGGATTATTGTACGTACTCGTGTCCTATTTAGGCATAAAGTAAGAGGCTTATACTGTACTCAAAATTCGAAGGTGCACTGGCTTCTAAGATACAGATACATAAACCTAGTTTAGAAGTCAGGGTTTTTTATTAAAGTCTTCTAGTAGCCATTTATTGTTGGTATACAAATTCTGATGTTATATTTTGAGAAATAAATTTATTATTATTATTATTATTGCGGGCACATTGCGACGACTTGTCGAAAGCCGACGGAATCTGCTGGATGCGAGACGCACAAGACCTAGCGTCGCCGCGTCGTAGCGATACTTGGGAGAGACCTATGTCCAGCAGATGACTTTCGGCTAAAATGATTGTGATGATGATAACGACCAAGAAAAAACTGGGCATGCGACTTGATTCGGTCTACACATAGAAATATAAAAAACAGGAGAAGTGGCAAGGGGGAGTGTCGGTGTCCGCGCGACATGGTCTAGTTGACCATGCCATAGGCAAATGGCCGTCTCCGCGAACTAGTGCGCTTTCGCCCGCGATCGAGACAAGTTATTAGAATGCCGTGTTGTTTAGTGGTTTCTTGTAAAAACCGAAGCCTAAACCAAAACTTTGTAAATCATGGAATCACTTACCATATATGAATACAAGTATTTTACTATATTTGTCTTTAAAATATAGTAAAAAACTTGTAAAACAACAAATCCTAAAATGTTTCTTGCTCTTACTACGTTATTTTTGTTTTCAAATATCACAGCGACTGTAATATTTTACAATAAATGCATTGCTCCTTAACCACTACCTAAGTTTGCCGCTAAGTGACTGGATAAGCAATGTAAAAATCACAAAACGATACTCTATTAAGCAGATGCATCGCGTAGTACGGCCGCTGCTTCTTGCGACGAGTTAGTGATGTGCTTGTGCAGATCCTCTAACGTAGGCTATCGACAACAATTTCGATTGACGAATAAAATATTTGCTATTATAGTTTATTTTTCAATTTGTCAACCGTTTAAACCCGGCTGGAAGATTGATGTGAAATAGTGTTTTTCACTTTGAATTATCGTATATTATGCCTTATCCTCGTGCGACTTCCTTACTTTTTTATGGCTTTATAATTTACTTCCGTTAAAGCTGCGTTATAGTAATCGGCACGGTTCAGATAATATGATAATGACTTATGCTTAAAATAAGTCAACATATTCATGCTATTTATTTGTTATGCATGGGTGTGTGTTTGTTTTCATGTATTTAACAATTTCTTTACTAACTAAGGTTTTTTTAGAACAAAAACCTGCGGGGTAATTGCGTAATATACTTACAGCTGGAATCGATCAACAGGAATCGCTTTCAGTATGACAGTTCAACAACATTCATTGCGTTATTTACTTGGTTGAGCAGACCAATTTTTCGAACAAATGAAACAATGGATTAGCAATGTTTCAAAATCATTCAGATCTTGATTGAAAATGTGTTACGCAATTTTAGGGTGCTGCTTATTTATATATGGTGAGGTTGGTGAGTAAACACCATAGCAGGTTTCAACAATGCCTACTGTTTCAATACGCCACACAGTGGGCCCATACTGAAAATTAGTGGTCATCGATGCAATTTTTTTTATATGATTTGATTTGTCTGTAAAAAAAATAAATTAGATTTTTTTGTATGGAGCGAATCACGTTTAATTTTTTTTCTTCAATTGTACTAATATGTTGGGTGTATGGCATGAGTATATGATAGCTAGGGTCATTCTCTATCCACAAAAAAATAAATCAGCGCCGGCAATCCGCAGCCGCACGAGTAATCATTCGGTAAAAAAAGAAGAAATTTCACAAGAGTAAAAGTTGTCAGAAATATCATAACGCGTCTTATAAAAAATCGCACCGATATTGGAACTTTGTTGCCTATGTCCACTAATATTCAGTATGGGCCCGCTGTGCGCCATAACAGCCTAACCGACGTAACTGAATTTTTATTGTTTTAATTTACTTAATACTATTTATTTTTTAGCTACATATTGTTTATTTTTATTGTAATATTTTCTGGACATGGCATTTTGTTTTCAGGACCCCAAAAAATTGTTTGTACAATAATAAATAGAAGATTCGATAACTTTCCGATTTAGTCAATCACTAGCGTATATGTAAAATAAATTGCTTTTGCACAGCACAACGATAGCGTCCGTTGCTTTTGAGTGAGTAAGTTGTACGGTGCATGGTAAATACACGCTATGTTTGATGTGATAAGGTTTATAATTGATTGTGTAGTACGTTCTGTTTTAAGAAATGCGGGCGTGAGCGCGACTGCGTATCTATTGCTTTTACTGAACTGTATGTGTCGTAGTTGCCGTGTGGCGGGGGTAAACTGAAGACACAGGTTTCCAATACATTTTCGTCTACCGGGCTTATCTCCTTGTTTATTATATCTATGGGTCTACACGTGTGTAGTGCTATGAATCATAATTCTTGAGTAGGCTAGTTATACTTAGTAGGTTTGTCTCACCATCTTATCTTTCACCGGCAGAATGGCTGAGGTGCTGCGCTCCGCTTCCTTGGGCTTATTGCAAGTACGGCAAGAATGCTTTTCGGTCTGCCCATAACTGTACCCAGATGCCTTGTCGCTCTATTTAGAATAGAAAACTAGAATTAATTAACGTACCTACAACGACTGTTGTACTTGCAAAATGGCCTGAGTAATGACTATTACTCAGGTCATTTTTAATAAGCGTCGTCGCCTTCGAGGAGTTACCTACCTCAAGATTTGCGTAGGTGCTATATTGGACGATTCTTTTATTTTTAGGGTTCCGTACCTCACAAGGAAAAAACGGAACCCTAATAGGATCACTTCGTTGTCCGTCTGTCGGTCTGTCACGACCATATATTTCACAGGAACTCGTGGAGGTATAATGTTGAAATGATACTAGCTCTAAAATCACGCTTCTAAGGCCTCGTTTACCAAGACGCGAGGTGTCGCGCGTCGCGTGCGGCGCGGCGGCGGCGCGGCGGCGTGACCCGCACTAAAATTCAAACATATGGCTTTGTATGGGAGTGTTTACGGAAAAGCGATTTTACACGCGTTTGCTTGAATTGCAGGCGGAGCCCGCCGATGGCACCGTCGCGTCATTCGCGGCATATATCGCGGCGGCGCATGCAGTGTTGCGACCAGGCTCTCCGTTCACGGTAAATAGTAGCGACACCCGCAGCGTCACTCGCGGCAAAACAAACATACGGCGATATCCGCCACCGCGGATTATTATTTTATTTTATTATGTTAAAAAGTGAATTATTTAATATCAGAAGGGGCCCAGTGTTTACAGCAACCGAACATGAGGAGTTCGGGCGCTCCAAATGACCGCCGCGTCCGCCGCGGCGGACTCTTCACGCCTCGCACCACGCGCCGCGAACATTGCCATTTGTTTATGTTTGCGCCTGTGATGATGCGGGCCGCTGCACACGCCGCGCCGCGGCGCCGCCTGTCTATAAACGAAAAAACCGCACGACGCGCCGCTAGACGCCACACCGCACGCGACGCGCGACGCCCCTCGTTTCCGTAAATGAGGCCTAAGACAACGCAATACGGCTATTTATACATTATGTTTGCGACATATTTTAGTACTCGCAAGTAAATCAAAACGTATGGGGGACTTCCCGTTGACCTAGAATCATGAAATTTGGCATGAAGCAATGTCTTACAGCACAAGTGAGGAAAAGGTCTGAAAATTGGGAATTTTTAGTTTTATCATATCACATAAAAAAAATCATTTTTTGTGATTACAAACTTATATTTGCAGTTGAAGAAATAACCGTGACGCACATTGAAGTATGGGAGATCATTTTTTTTTCAACTACAAATTTAAGTTTGTCCTTCAATCGTACTTATCGTTTCAACAGAGTAATCAGAGTGTTTTCATAGTTTATAAACTTCAGAAGGTACCTTATGTACACACGAAAAAAATCGAGACACGATTCCTGTAATAGATGAACTATATCTCTAACATACGAGTTTGCACAGAACCCACATCTGCGAATATTCCACCGAAGCGCCTAAACTACTACGAATCACGACTAATTCTGAAATGAGACATATAATATATGTATATAAAACTAGGAAAATAATAAAATATACCAAGCGAAAGAAAATAATTTTAGAATATAATCAGCATTTATGAATACTACTAGCGCGAACTACCATCATCTGCCTAGCCTTTTCCCAATTATATTGGGGTCGGCTTCCAGTCAAACCGGATTCAGCTGAATTCCAGTATTTTACGTGGAGCGGCTGCCTACCAGACCTCCACAACCCATTAACTGGGTAACACGGTACTCCTTGGCAAGACTGGTGACGAACTACCGACCACACTAAATTGTCAGTAATGTTTTTTTTTCTGTAGTCGGGTTTCGGTTTTACTTAATTAAGATGCATCATCGATGACATTACTTTTCTTACCATGTACGTCTGAACAGCCTCAGGCGGTTGTGAATTGGGAAATGTTAGTAGGATCTGCTTGAGCTTGTCACTGGTCCGCATACAGCCACATTTTCGCCTACAGACGGCGTAGTTATCCTCCTCGGAACCGCAAGGGCCGGTGGACCCAGCACAAGTGGCCCCGGGGCCCATGGACCCAGGGCCACTGGATATAAGGCTGGTGGACCCAAGGTCAGTCTGCTTAGAGCAAGGGGGCGCAGGGCTAGTGGACTTGAGGTCCTGCTGGCCATTTAGCTTAGGGCTTATGGGCCCAGTACACCCGCGGGCCCTGTGGCCAGACGACACACCAACTGGAGCTTCAGTCATTACAGCCTTCTGAAACAGTTTCTCATGTAGCAGCTAACGCTAAAAACGTCATCAATCTTCAGGATTTTATTTTGGAATTTCTCCTACTGCAATTTGTCTGCAATTTGTTATATGCGCATTATCTACGTACTTCTTCTACCTTATATACCTAGGGTATCTATACATATAAGAGCCAAACACAATCATTTTTAGGTGAATGCCTTAAAGTAAAACTGACGTTCAAAAATACTTAAATAAAATACTTTTGTTTTTGATTTTAGACATTTGTGAAGTAGCTAGGCCGTACGAGGAATTTTAGCAGCACACCAAAGCTATGCGGTACGAGGTTACGTAGAATATCTGAGAATCGGTGAGTAGCTGAGCGGTGCGAAGATGCGTAGCGGCTTCTTTTCCGCTGTACGCAGTACTCATTACTCGGTCTCGTAGGTAGGTATTTCTATACCCTTCCTCCACCAGAGCTGCGCTAAGCCATACGAAAATAAAGTGAACACATTGGTCGATTTTTTCCTCACGCGATGCACTAGCTACCTCGCACATCTCTGGTAGAAGAGCACCCTAAAGCACCGAGAATTTTATTTTGTGTCTGGTCAAGAATCAAAATTGTAAAAATATGCTTAACATTTGAAGTCAAATAGGAAAAAGATAAAATATCGAATATACCATGAGATCACATAGCACTAGGATTTTGGGTTAGAACACAAATGAAAAAACATATAACAACAAATATAACGAAATCACAATGTCACAATGACACTGTAGATCAACCAATTCCATAAAATTTATATTTTTTATAATTTTTGACAACTTTTGAATGAAGGTTAACATCATTGGTGCCTACCTGTCTCACTTAAGAAGTGCAGATGACCTTGTGGTTTTCGTAGAAAATTTCGGTGACCTCCAGATAATGCTTCAAAACCTACCTGATGTTTCTTTTAAGGTAAAACTTGGGATGAATATGGTTAAGACGAAGGAAAGATTCAAATCCTCCTGTTAAAGTTGCCAATTAAACATTGGAGATGGTTGACTGATATTTCTAACTTGGCCATATTCTTTTATTTAGCAAGAAAAAATACAGCTTGGCTGGACCCATTTAACAAATTGGACGACATTCCGAAATCAGCCAAAATTCCACAATGTCTGAAGCCATAGTAGACCCAGTGTATTTTTCCCACCAAGACCGCTGACCGCTGAGGGTGGGTTTCAGTTTCACCAAAGTAGCAACACTATAAAAGCACAAAAAAATTTTTGGCTTTACGCATAACAAGCTTTCTTAGATTACTTTTCGCAAACATTCAGACTTCTATAAAAATATCTCGGTCTTTTGAGGCGGGATCGATCCCCTTAAACCACTGGTTACGCCAATGGAGTGGACGCCCATGCAGGAGTCTGTGTACACGCTGTTGCACAGAGAGCCATGACGCGTTAGGCTCTAGACAGACGGACTGCATTTCAACTGCAATCCAACTGCAAATTTGCAGTTCTGATGCAGTTTGAATGCAGTCGACACGACTGCAATAGAACTGCAAACCAACCCTGCGGTCCAATTGCAGTCGGCGTGCAGTCGTGTGAACTGCACACCGACTGCAATCGGACTGCACGACTAAACAAGACACCATCATGAGAAAAAGTATATCGGCAGAAGAAAGGATTGCAATTACTTTGAGGTAAGCTTTTAACAATTTTAAACATTATTATTTATATTGCAAAGCTCGATCTGTCGCCATTGAATAGGCATTATGAATTAAATTACAAAAATAGTTACTTAAAAAATATATATGTACCTATATAAACAGTTAACCGACTACTTCGTTTATGTATGAGCTATCATCGCTGCAATTATCAGGTGAGACAATATTGCTGTAATGAGATTCTGAAGTTCCTGGCCGATTGAATGTCTTCTGTTGGATAGGAGGTAGATTTGAACTCGAAGGCACGTTATAGTTCATATTTGAAGTAAAATATCTATCTTCTGCTGATATCCTTTTTCTCATGATGGTGTCTTGTTTAGTCGTGCAGTCCGATTGCAGTCGGTGTGCAGTTCACACGACTGCACGCCGACTGCAATTGGACCGCAGGGTTGGTTTGCAGTTCTATTGCAGTCGTGCCAACTGCATTCAAACTGCATCCGAACTGCAGATTTGCAGTTGGATTGCAGTTGAAATGCAGTCCGTCTGTCTAGAGCCTTACAGCTTGGCATGCGGCTGATAGACCGAGTCCCAAACGACGAGATCCGAAGAAGTAGGTAAGTCTAAGTATGAAGATTTTCGACATCGGAAAACGTATTACGGAACTGAAATGAACCTGCGGGTGAAATAAGACGGAGACTGAGTGGCGTCCGCGGACTGGAAGGAGTGTCAGTCGTCCGGCGTCGAGATGGGCAGACAACATCGTCGCCCTTACGGATAGAACCTAGACAAAGCCGGTACACGAGTGAGGGAATTGCCAAGAGGCCTATGCTCAGCAGAGAGTGAAGTCAGACTGTGGATAATGATTATAGTTAAGGATAGATACGTCGCAGTTTTTGGTTCTTGTACTGTGGTGGCTTTTGGTGAAATTAAAAATTATAATTGTAAATTATTTAAGAATTATAATTGTAATTGTCAACTGTAAGTCAGTTCATCAGCCGTTTAATTGGCTGCCTAGCCTTTTCCTTGAACGGCGCTGTTAATTCACAGGCCTAAATGACATCCAGCCAATGCGTCTAATACAACATTTAATTAACGGGCTGGCTGATACTTAAGCCATTCATAGAATAGGTTAACCGTGTGACGAAAATTTATGAAATATTTAATTTTAGGAATTCTAAACTCAAACAACAATAAATTTCAACAATCTAATATCAACGACGCCGACGGTGCCCTGCCGTGCAGGGCTCCTATTTCTGTCTTCTAGGTTTAAAGAAACCCAACATGGAACGGCATAACGGGAGTTAAGTTCGCTCGCTTCGCTCGCTCTCTTGCTTCCTTCATACCATTCGAACCTAACCTATCCGTGTCGGGGTGCCCGAAGATCCATGTGCCCTAAATTCTGCCACTTGGCTAGGCAAGTCATTAAACGATACGGAACCATGTTCTATCCCTAGCTGTTCAATTAAATGCCGGTATCTCACTCAGGCCGCTGATTAAATGGTACCGTTCAGTGAACTAGTTGCAACAAAAGCTAGTTGACTGCGACCGACGGACGGACGGAGTATATCGATACTACAGTCAAATGGTGTTGGATACTAAGTTTTGCTCGCCTCATATGAAATAAGTATACATCCCTCATACACATATATGATGGGAACAAGCTTCATAAGGAGATATTTCGCCAGTCGAAAGTTCAAATCAAGATTTTACGTTTCTAGACAGACACAATGCTGCCTGAAAACCTATGAAATTCAATTCACAGTCTATAAACGTTGTCATATGAAATCGAGTGCATTTAGCGGAAAACAGGCGACTGAGCACAGGCGGCCCGGTCACCGTCAGACGGTGACAAGCACGTAGCGAGCTCGGCGTGCGAAACACCAGAGATATTATTTCACACTAAATTTTCGTGTAGTCTTTTTAACCCAGGGTTTGTGGCTGGTAGAGAATGCCTTGTTGCATTAAGTCCGCCCATGTACCACTATTGTAAATAAATAAATTTTGACCACAATTATAGTTGACTTTCTTATTGTTTGTAGCAGATTTATTAAGGTAATCTTAGTGAAGTGGAGAGGAGAGAATACTTAATATAGGTACCATAAAACGGGGTGGATAGAAATGCATGGGTGCATAAAAACGAAACTTTTAGGAATTGGGATTTTAAAATCTTAAATACCATATTAATGATTTCTCACAAAGCTTAGGTAAATTAAAAAAAAAAGATTACAAAATAGTTAGATGTCAAAATGATGGAGTTTCGTTTTTATTCACCCCTGCATTCCTTTCCACCCCGTTTTACCTGGTACCTAATAAATACCTACCGCCTACCGCTTTTAAATTGAGAAACGAAAAACAAAGTAAGGAGAGTAGTACCTACTTATAGGTAGGTACCTACTACTTTAGGCATCCACATCTTTCAAAAAACCTTTTTACAAACAAAAAACAACCAAATTCTAAAAATCCACATCAGTGTGCAAAACAATATAGGTTTCCGAAACCAGTGTCTTCAGTTTTGTTATTTTTTTAGTTGTGTTATTTTTAAGGCATTTGTTTATTTTTTGTAAAAAGATTTTTTTAGATGTCAATGACTAAAGTCACTTTCTAGTAGTACTTAATAAGTACCCCATCTTTGTGACACTATGTTAACTACGGTAGGTAGGTACTCTTCTACATATGAGAAAATTATAATAGGTACTTCAAATGAATAAATTAAAGATATCTCAAAACTAGGAACCTACTCAAACACAAGCAAAGTGGGTTTACTCTACCAAATGTAAAAAGGATATCTTTCATATAGAGGTGGCTGTTTGTGAATATGAGTTTATATGTTCGTAAACGCACCCACGATACAAGAGAAAATACCAAGTGCGGGGCAGTTTTTTTTTTTTTAAATGGTAAATTACATACACTCATATAAAAATGATTGCATTCGATGTCTGTTTGAAGTCTCTCAAGAATGCGCTGGATTTGCATCGACCGCAGTGACCACTGAAATAAGAAAGAACTGTTTAAAACAAGCCGGCAGCCAAAAACGAAGATTCTACTACTGATAAGGTTGCTGCGCCGCTGAGCAATAATATAGCCATCAGGTAACTGCTATCATTTGAAGTAGGTACTTACTTTGACAGGCGTTACGGGTACCCAGTAACCAGAAAATTGTCACCAGTCTGTCAAAGGGTATCGTGGTAACCAGTTACTGTGTTGTGGAGGTCAGATAGCCAGTAGCGAAAAATGGTACCTATTTATCTGCCTCCGCTGAACTAATGCAAAACGTGAAAAACCTTGGGACCAACTAAAATCAGCTTTGCAAACATAAATGTATGAGGTATTTCATTTTTCGCAATTGTAAATAGTGATTACTACAAAGACCCCTTTTCAGGCTGTTACTGTAACGTTGGAAAAAGGCTATGCAGATTGAGCTTGCGGTAGAATCGCTATACAGTCTCGCACTCTATTAGCGAACCGGTACACCACCTCAATACATTGTCAAACTCGCTAATGTATTCAAATTATAGCTTAATTGGTTTCGGCGATAATCGCAGTGTCAAATGGCCCTAATTTACCGCGGTGCCATACCGTTCTGCCATTGTTGGTGCTCTTACGGACCTCATAGTTTCGTGCCCCTTTGTAATTTGTGCGTTTCCATTATGCAGTTGTAATAGAAAAAAAATGTCTGACTACAATTTAATGAATGAGTGTATAAAGACTATGCAGCGATGGTTTAGTAACCATTCGCCACGTACTTTGCCACCCAAAACCCGATAGTAACACTTTCGGCCAACCTGGGAATCGAATAGCGCGGACCTCAAGTCAACAGTTGTGCTTGCCACGACAAAATCAACGTGGACCTCCAGGTAGCCTCCTGACTCATTCCAATGAGTCAGGAGGCTACCCAGTTCAGCGGGCTCTATTGAGATAACTTTAAACGATCGCTTTTAGCAATAGCGACAAGGCCGCTCATTGTATCACCTTATTTTTTATTCTTCTATCTTTTACCTTATGTGGTTTAGGTTGCGGAATTTGTTTGAAAGAGTCACCGCGGCTCTGGAACGCAAAGAGCATTTGGAGAAACACGGATAGGTTTTAGTCAGTAAGAGTCTGACGCTCCCTTCCACTCCACTCAGAGCGGAAAAAGTGATTTGAAGATTTCCCATCATTAAAAAAACGTGGCGTTATTATGTATAAAGATTCTAAGGATTATCGCAATAAGGGCCGAAACACAACCGCGTTGCGGTGCCGCGAAACAGAGCGTTCTACATGCCGTACAAGCGTGCTAGAAATAAACTGAACTGCCGGTCGATTCTGTAAACATGTCGAAGTGAACGCTTGGGTGAAGTGATCACGAGGTGAGCTGTCAATCCATATAATCAAGATGCAATGACAGCTCACTTTGTGATCACGTGACAGCGTTGCACACCTCAAATTTCAGCGTTGCGGCAGGCGGTGTCGCCGATTTCGGCATTGAGGCGCCGCAACTCTATAATGTGTTTCGGCCCTATGAGACCCAACGTTAAATGCAAGCAAGGTTAACGTGACGGACAACCACGAACCCACACACTTCCAACCGATTAAATCGTTTGCGCCGCGTGCGTGTTTTCGACACTGTGAACTCAACTAATTCATATTACCGTAGACAGTTACATGTGGCATAACGGTGAAGCATAATTCCATACATTTCCCTCATTGTCACTGCGAAACGCATTATGCGACCGTGAGAAGGCCGAGAAAGCCGAAAGTCCTGACGCCAACAAACAAATAAAGTTCGTAGGCAAGACGTGCCAATGAGCTAATCTTACCGGATTTTATTACTATGCTGACATAACTGTAGCAACATAACGTGCGCTCAGACATTGATCAGATCACTGTGCGAAATTCATGTAGGTAGGTAACAATGTGTAAGACGTTGCTGTGTCTACTAAATGATTTCGTATGTTACTGTATGGTGGCTGCGAACACCATATCACCTTTTGTTGGGTCATTAGAGCCGATCTTTGATGAAAGGTTCCGTTTTATGTTTGAACTGAAAGTAGGAAAGGATTTTCGTCGAAAAACGTAGTTCCGGTCGAGAAATGTGTTATTTTATTGGACTTTTCGAGTTAGAATTGGTTTTGTACTCGATTTTGTACCGGTGTCTGGATCTGTATCCGATTGATCAGAATCACAATCTTTATTAAATATTTGTGGAAAAAAAACATAACACTCCTTTTTTGGGCAGTCGTGTGAAAAACAACAGTAGAGTTACCTACAGAGTGTGTGTGACTTTACAATATTAAATAGGTTCTCTATGTATTTGTGTCTCCGTACCAAAACGTCCTATTAGCAGAACGTCCTAAAAACAAGAGAATGGGAAGAACAGTCATACTACATTAATATAAGATTTTTCAAGTAAATACCGACCGATTTTTAGTTCGCGATCAATTCATAAAATAGGGACGTTATCCAATACAAGCTTCTGCCCGCGACTTCGTCTGCGTACAGATCTTTAGAATTGGGTTTAGATGAAATAAAAAAATGTTATCTTGCCAGCGACTCCATCTGGCAATTCTTTTCCATGATTCTGATAACGATATCACAGAGGTGGTTTGTGAGTCCTTAACACTCATTATCAGCCCATCTCCGAACTCCTGCTTCTACCAGTCTCCGTAAGCCTCTGTACTTGGAACATGCAATTGAATAATGCTGTCGGCATAGGTTGTGTCCACACCAGACGTATAGGTACATATCTTTAAGCTCTATCGTTTGAATTTTAAATATAAAAAAATAGCCTGAGATGAATAGAACGATTTGCTAATATGTAGGTGATTTTGAGAATAGGACGTTTTGATATGTAGGCACTATTCCTATGCAATGCTATTTTATGGCCATATTAGGTTTTTAGCAAATTATCTTTGAACTTAGAGCCCCGCATGGTAATTATTCTACCTAAACCGCTGCGGTGAACCAACTTTTAAAGTTCTTTGGTTTGACATGGTGATTCAGAAGGCGAATCAAGGTAAGTACCTACCGTGTACCAAATATCTACCTTGATAGGTAAGGTATCAATGTTTACTTCCTAATATTATGTATCTACATGATGTTGTCTAAACTTCTAGAGTAATAAATACCTAGGTAAGGTAATCTCGTCCGATTACCTACATATTTTTTACAAACAGAAAGCTGCTGCAGCAGCTATGATAGCAGAGTGGCTTAAGAAGAAATATTTAAAGTTAAAACAAAAAATTTAAAGCGAAGAAAGTCGTGGGCAGCAGCTAGTGATCTATAAAACTCTGTAATAAATTGTTTACCCTACAGCAGACGATCGATGATTCCGTAAATTCCGGACTAAGTGATTATAAAACTCCCCTCCGCTCAACGCTCAAGTAGTTTCAAACAAAAGGGAGGTTTATCCACCTTTCGCCGCTATTGGTTCCAAGCTTTTGTTTTGTATAGATTGCTTTCGATTAAAACTCTGATTCCATTTGATTCGGCTGAGAAACTACATTGGTCAGGGTAGATCTGGTGAAATTGTTTGTTTACATGTTTGTTAATGGTAAACTACAACCACCTCAGGATTATAGGCTTTCGAATAAAAAAAAGAATCATCAAAATCAATTCATAATTGACGGAATGATCGCATAACAAACACAAAAAAAAACACAGTCGAATTGAGAAATTCCTCCTTTTTGAATGTTGGTTAAAAATACATCTGTAACTGAAACCAGGTACCAACCTAACCAGTTTTCAGGCAGGTCGCCATGCTCCAAATAAACACGACCTATGTCTATTACATCTTTCTCAATAGCCTAGGTAGTGACTTGAGTCATTCTCTTTGGTTGGACCCATTTCATTATCGCCTTCTATTCACCTCCGAGACTCCGAGTAGACACATGCCTTCAATAAGTACCCCACAAATCAATCAATCACCAGGACGTTTCAGGAAGCGTCTAGGAATGGAGTGCCTTCCTTTGTAAGTTGGGCATGGACGTTAGCTAGGGCCTACCGCCCGGTGGGTGGCGCGAATCGCTCGGTCGTTCACTCGAGAGTCGGACACCTGCCTGGTGTTATGATCGCTACCATTACGTCTGTTACACTGCGAATCGTGCGAATTATCGAGCTTTTTGTGCTAACGACTTCTGATAAAGGTTTGTAAAGTATCCGAGATAATTGAATAACAGTCTAATATTATGTTTCGACATACGAACAGGTTTATTGCTTTTTGGTTCCATCGTCTCACTGGAAAGCTTTTGGGAGGTTTGATGATAAATAAAAACCTGTTTAGATTTGAATGCCTACATTAGACCAGCCCCCAACGCTATGATTCCGCTATGAGAGAGAGACGAAGCTATACGGGAGTTATAAATACTATCCCCTTTTTTCACAACGGATTAATGGTGTCAATAACATGTCATAGTAGGGAGGTAGAAAGCCAAATGCCTTTATCAACTTCAAGCTAAGAAAATTAAAAGGTAACCTGAATCTCCAACAGTTTTTGGACATATTAACACTCGTCCGAAGCATAAGACATGTATGTACGAGCAAAGAAAGGCGTTTTATAGACTATTTATAAATGACTGCATGCCACATACCTATTAATCATACTATAAACTGCCCGTACGTAAAACGTCATAACCAAACAAAAACAAAAAACAACGGAGCATTAAATTGCTACAAGACATCTGGGTCGCTTACATAAACACAGCAAACAAACATCCTGAGATAAAAATACACAATTACGCCTGTTAATCATCCAAGGTGAAATTGTATGTTAAAGCGAAAATTGAAGACGGGTTGAACAATGGCACGGTACACAAGGTCACTCATACAATAGAGGTGCGCTAAGTATTTTGGAAATGCGAAGGTCAACTTTGTCGCGATCCACGATAAGCCCTTCCTCCTTGTTAGCAACGATAACCTATTTTACGCTACTGTGGACACGCTCAACCCTTACGTTAACATCATCACGATAAAAATTATGATTATTAATTTTATTTAAGTTAAAATGCTTGTTAAGGGGCACTATGAGGTCATGGTCATTAGGAACTGACGCTTGTCTTTCTTAGTACATATTTCCCAATGGAAAATCTCCTCGAAAAGGAGCCAAACGAGATGATTATCATTGCGGAGCAACATATATCCATCTCGTATCAAGGTTTCTTGTTACCGCTTCTTCATAAAGGTTAAAGTTATTCTTGGAAGAAGTAGGAAGTTTAAATACCGAAGTACTTATAGGTAAAACACAACGCATATTTTGTATGTTTTCGAGAATTTTGTTTTAAATAAAAGTCACAGATTGTTCACCATAATGTTTAATAAATAAACACATATTACATTTACGCTGCTGAAGCTACAGTCAGTGAGAGCAGCCGTAGCACTCGTGTGAATATTGTTTTGAAAGCATAACCACAGTGTGACTATCTACTCCATACAGTAGGTCAACGGGAATTACTTCTGACACAATATATGTATTATTTATTTACGAGACCATGTTTAGTTTTATGTTCTATGGTTTTCATACTCAAATTGAAATGTCAATTGCATTGAATAAACATTCAAAAATTGAACGCGCCAGTTTGATCGTCCCGAGGTATTATACAAGCCGGGACGTTTGTTATAAGGTTCGCACAAACCAACTGTATGGAGTAAGACTGTGGCATATCTATTTCTATCTTAACTACTAGGGTCAGCAACAAGCTTCGTGATCAATGGAGTGTTTTAAAGTAATAAAACCCATACAATAAATAAAGATCTGATCAAAGGTGGTGCGTATCTTTGATAAATTGTAACAAATCTTAATAAACGGTTCAAAGTACGAAAAGTATCTAAGTATAAATAAAATAACATAAAAAAAACAATGTTACAATTCAGTTCTCTTGTTCCTGTAACTGTTTGAACAATAATCACATACTGGCAAGTTATATTCCAAAACTAAAAGACACATGACACCCCTGATCATTTAATCATCGCAAAAAATCACAGATCCACATTTCAAAACACTACGTAGCTGAAATACAAAATTAAAATAGCTTAAATGAATAATTTTAACATTTAAAATTGGACTCACAAAGGGAATGTGCTCGCAAGTAGTCGGACGTTGATGACACGATCACTAACACGTAACGATACTAACTTGTGCTCAATACACTTGACTAAACAATATCCATCATTGTATCACACCAACAGGAATGATCTACATTCTAACATTTCTTTTCCTACCTACTGTATACAGATCGATCATAACTAATATTTAAAAAATATATTCCATTGATATAGGAAATATGCATAAAACACACACATTTTGATACATATATTTTATATAAAACTTGTACATGGTGTTTAAGCGGAGGCATGATAGTACATTGTGTATGTAGGAAGTACGAGGATAGTATATAATTATTATTCTCAAGGACTACACTTTCAATATTACTACAGTAAATACTGACAATGTTACCCCTGTTTTTTCTTATATTTGATTATTGATATTTAAGTATGAATAGGGTGTAAGTGAATGACAAAGTAAACACATAGATAGTCATAAAATGTTAATACATTATGTATACATAGACAATATTAAATCACTTATAGAAAGACCAAATATGATATCACAAAACACGTAAATAAATGTAATAAATTTGGTTTCGTTAAACACAAAAGACATCCAATAACAAAAACTACGGAGTACCTAAACCACATTCTCACTAGAAAATCGACAAATTTTCTTCATGCAAAAAATTTCGTTTTCCTCCTTTTGAGAATATTGTTCAAAATAAATATATTATTTTGCATGTACACAATTTTGAAACAAAATCCTTCAAATTAAGTAAGTTTTCTTAATCATATTATTATATTATGGTAACATCAATGTTTTGTAAGTTTTAAGAAAATAATTTCTGCGCCTGATTTAGATATACTTTGAGTTAATTCAATGCTAGAATATTTTGTACGTTAGGCGAATTTAACCACTATCTTATACTTTGCATTTATCACATTTATTCAAAAGCGTACTAATATTGTGATAGTAAAATCTGAGAGAAATATACGGAACAAAACCACTATGAAATACACACTAACACAGAAATATGTGAATAAAATGTCCGTGTAGCCTGCGCTTGCTAAGTGATGCCACACGATTATACAAATAGCTCTCGTCCCTCGTCTTATTTTAATATTGGCGATGATTTTCCCTAGTCTAAGCTATTCTAGCAAACGACAGCCTTTGTTTTAATTAATATCGATCTTCCAACACTAACACTGAACTCTCAAAACTATCATAAACAAACAAATCCAAAGCTATAAATTCCCATTATTTAAATTTGTGCCTTTCTTATATCATTCCGTACGCCGCCGCAACCTCCTGCGTTTTCAATCTAACTTCATTCTTACGTATCTTAAGATTTATGTTCCATAAAATAAATGCCTTAAATCGCGGTACACATTACAAATCCTATATTAAAATCTCTTAAGCGCAATAAATTCAAAACACACGTACCTATGAAAGACTAGTGAATAAATCCGTAAATAAGAGCGGTAAACTATAATCGATAATATGATTATGAAGTAAATGTGAAGTATCTACATTTAGGAACATGTTGCAAAAAAAAATTTTTGACAAATAGAGATCAAACTTAAAAACTGATAGATTTTTTACAAGTAAATAGCTAACTAGCTCAAGAGCTGCAAAATAATCTACATATAGAGCAAGACCGCCATACCGCTTTTCGACCTAACATGGAATGCAAGTTGATTCTCTACCATGGCTACCTACTGTGGAATTATACATCAGTCTCAGTTTTACTGCTTGTGCGTCGACTCCTGCCCACGGAGCCCGGGTTCACCCAGTGAGGCCCGCTCAATAAGAACTTCTTCACGTTGTATTCCATCCGCGCCAAATCTTCCGGCGTTATCTCTTTGTTACCCTTAGCTCTCAGTCCTTCGGCCACTAAGTCTGCTACGGTTTCTCTGGTCTTCGAATTTTCACTTATTTCTGTAACCGTCGCATCACCACTTTCAACTGGAAAGATCGTTTCTTTGGCCACATGGCCGGCAAGTTTCGGCATCGCCATTGCGTGTTTAACTAATTTCTCCTGATTTTGCAGCACGTTATTGTGAACCCACGCGTTATGACCATCTCTAGCATAAGACTTGGAGTACTTGCTGACAGGATGTGGCATGTTCAGCGCCAATTCATTGAGAGTCTCTGTTAGCCTCGATAGCTTGCTGTCTCTCCTCAGAGCTCTGTTGGTAAAGTTAACGTCCTCCTCTAAAGGATCGTTAAAATTATTCTGTTGCTCCAAGTTCTTCTCTACCCACTCCGCAACTCTAAGCAACTGCTGCTTCTGCAGTAAAGCTGCACTATCGTCACTCGATAGAGAACTAGTGCTTTGCTCATTCGTAAACACTTTGTTTTCATTCACTTTCAAATGGGTCTGAGTAAGATTTGGATACACGTTTACGATAGGAGGCAGTGGTGGCTTTGCTACTTTTTGTTTTTTCTCTATCTTTGGTATTTCACCTAGAGGTGGCAGGTCTTTAGAAATCTTAGTATTTTCAAGGGAGTGAAGTTGCGACATGTCGATTTTCCTTAAAGGTTTATTATATTGATTAGTTAGTTTGTTCTGTTCATAGCGATCAAAGTTAAATATTTTTACATCGTGATTATCGGTGGGTGTAAAAACATCAACTTTTTTCGAATCGTCCTCGTCTGTATTTTGCACATTATTATTTTGTGTATTATTATTATCTGCATTGAAATCGTTGAGTAAATTATCAATTTCAGTTGTGTTTTGCTGACTTGCAATACTTTGGGATTGGTTGTTATTATTTTCAGAACTGTTTGAAAACGTGTGAGTCTTTAGAGGTTGTAATGGTGAAGAGGAAACATTTAGTAAGATAGGATTGATAGTTGTATGCTTAGCGGCGACACTAGTGTCTTTGTTATTATTTTCAACATGGACATCAATAAGCGTGCTCTCTACTACGGTATTGTCATTTTTTATATCTTCTTTAATAATTAAGTTATCTTCAATTTTGTCTAAATCTATGAAGTTATCTACATCGTCGGTAAGATCTTTGAAGATGGAATTTTCATTGCACTTACTTTGCCGCCTGTACAGAACGGGAGGCACGTCGGGTTCTGCGTTATCAAGGAGAATATTTTTTGATCCTGCTTGCATACGTAAATGACAGAACCTGGGCCCTGGCCCCACCTGAGTGTGATTAGACCTGTGAGTACTTACAGTTGATTTAGCGATTGACGACGTCCTACTAACTGCGCCCATAGAACTATGAGAATTCTTTCTAAGACTGATATCATCTCCTAGTTTATCAATTTTTGGTTTAACTTCTTTATTGTTTAGCATTTCTTTGTTAAGAATATCCTTGTTTAGAAAGTCCTTGTTTAGTAAATCCTTGTTTTGTATTTCTTTATTTTGGATATCTTTGTTTAGTAGTTCTTTATTTATCAAATCTTTATTAAGTATTTCTTTAGCAAGCAGCGAATCTTCATTACCTGCACTCTGAATACTACTCTTCTTGCTAGAAATTGAACTTTTCGTACGATCACAAAGCTTGTGATGTACAGCAGGTTCCATAGTTACACTAGTCTTTCTATATTGCTTCAAGTCATCTACTTTAGGCATAGCGTCCATTTGCACAATAGGCTCTAGAACGCTCTTTTCATTCATTTTGATGGTATCAATAACAATACCATTATTTTTTGGCCGCTCAATAACTGATGGTGGTACCGGTTGAAGAATATCTTTGAGTGGTTCAGTGTTTTGAGGCAGTATGTACAGAGGACTGATCACTCCATGATTAATAGACTTTTCATTGATAAGTTTGACAGGATGTGGTGAGATACTTCTAATGCTGAGGTTGGAATGTAGTGACTTTACATCAGCATTGCAGTTGAGACACAGAGAGTTTTTCATTTCTCCGCTCGATATAGTTTGCGTGGCTACAGAGTAATAGGTCTCATTGTAGCAGAATGGTTTGTTTTGAGCTTTATTGCAGGTGCATGTATCACAGTGTTTGGTAACAGTATCTTGGATACTGTCCTCAAGGATTTTAGACATCAAGGAAGCAGAAATATTGAATTCATATTCACTGGCGTCAAAAGTATCAATGTCATTACCGTTCTTGGATTGAGTTGAGCTTGATGGCTTCGAAGTCTTGGACATGACGTACTGGGACACCCGCGCCTGTGTGTCCACCGGAAGCTGTGAAAGGAGAAAAAATACTCAGCAAATTGTTACTTCTACCAGATAATAAGAATTAAAGATGGACCGACTAGTCGGGAAAGCCCCCTAAAGAATCATTACTCGGCCACATTAATAGTCGGCGACTAGTCGGCATTTAATGAGCTACAGAAAATCAGAAATAAAATTAATTAATTTTCAGTACTTACTATACGTTTTATATTTTTAGCAATTAAATCAGTTTTACAATAACAGTGTATCAAACTATGACTTGTTATTAAGTTAAGGAAGCTCAAACGTTTGAAACAAAAAATTAACGCAAGACAAGTACCGTACGATGATCGATAAGAAACTAAGGTTTCCAAACGCGCCCGAAATCAACCAAATCATTATCGGCATGACTAGTCGGCCATTTAAGCGCAGACTAGTCGTTTAGTAGGCTAGTCGCCCAATTCCATAGTTGGCCCATCTCAAATATAAGAATGTTTACTTACATTATCCAGCTTCTGCGACACGAAATTATCTGGTTTGCATTGTAGTAGTTGAATTGCTAAATTCATATCATTTTTGTATCGCTCCTGCAATAACAATAAAGTATGATATATGTCTACAAAATCTTTTCAGTATTACTATTTAGGATATAAAAGTATAAAACATACATTCTCTTTCTGTAACATACAATAGTTGTGTTTAGACTCAGCTAGTCGCACTGACAATGTAGCAATATCTTTGGTAAGTTGACTCTTTTCCCCCTTCATTTTGTCAACCATTTGCAGCAGTTTATCTTCGAGCACTTGATTCAGTTTCTGGACTCTAATGTGTGAATCATATAACCTGCCAATAATAAAAATGTTTAGAAATAAAGTTATCTTGTTACTGCATTATCAGAATCATTGAATCGTGACATTACACTGTTATCCATGTAAACACATCATAAATATAATAAATGACTGTATTGATAGATAATATTCAGAAACTTTCTTAGCATGGATAATTCTTTTATGCTTGACCTTGACCCTTGTCTTAAAGAATTTTATATGTTTTTCCCCAAAAGTTTGGATGACTATGTTTAAGTTCACCTTTGCCTCACACTTGGGGCAATAAGTAAAACTTACAGTTGTGGAATCTGAGTATGTGCCTGATTGATGACAACAGGCTAGCCCCCAAAATATGGGACTTATACTGTGTACTTCTGCTTAATATTATTATTATTAAGCCTTAAGGGAACCTAGGCATGATATTGTTATGTTTTTATACAACTATGGATATTAATTGTTATACTCTCAAAGTCACCATACCTTTCATACTTTTCCCTCCACGTGCTGACTTGTTCTTCAACTTCCTTGGCTCTTGTGGTACTCTTGATGAACTCGCCCTCAAGAGCTACGATGTGAGCGTCCCGCTCTGCAAGGTGC
This sequence comes from Mamestra configurata, assembly GCA_002192655.3. Lineage (NCBI taxonomy): Eukaryota > Metazoa > Arthropoda > Insecta > Lepidoptera > Noctuidae > Mamestra > Mamestra configurata. The sequence continues at coordinate 76,554 of NDFZ01005120.1, read as the reverse complement.
TGCCTCAGATGTTCCACTTCAGCGTGCACCTGCAGGCCCGTGGCATCACCGTCACACTCCTAGCAATTTGTGCAACATCAAAACAAACAAGCCAGTGTGTGGTAATGATAAAGTTGTGAATTGTTACAAGTACATCAGAGGAACATAAATTGTTGTTTGTTTGAATCGGCTGACTCACATCTCCCTTTCAAAAATGAGTTTAATTTAAAATCTATTAATTTGTTGATAATAGTTTTTTGAACTACAAAACTGATATTTTATTAATTGATAACAATTAGGTAAATACAACACTCCTGCGTTTTCTTATTTAAAAATGTCAAAGACTTTGCTATACAAACAATTGTACATTATAATGTGTGTAATAGCATTGTTTTGTTTTAATAAATAACACACATTGGGTCTTATGACTTTGCATTCAGCTTAACAAATATTTACAACACATTTATATTTCTCCAAATGTACAAGGTGTAAGAGTGAATAAAAAATTATACTACATCTCAAAAACTAATACTATAGAGTGAAATATTTCAGTAAAGTGTAACAGGAAAATGCAAATTAGAAAAGAGAAGCAATGTGCAATCTATCTTTATTACTCAAGTATAAAATATTTTATTATTCTTATTACTTATTTATCAGATGAAAAAGATATTAAATTGAATAAGTTTTACCATTTTATTACAAACTAATCTTGCACATCAAACTGGTACAAGATTCTACCAGATCGGGAAGCAAGAACTTTTTTTATAAAAGTAAATCCCCTTGATGTCTGAATCATTTCAAACAATATTTACACTGTGTTAATAAAAATAATTATCTATTTGGAAGACAAAAAATATCACAATCTAAAACAACTGTATGCACTAATGGCATTTCTAATTAAAGCAAAATGAATTAATAATAATTTATCAACCACAAGAAAACTCAGCTTAGAACTTCTACAATCAGAAGAGTATTAAACAGCAAAACATTGGTAAATTTTTACCTTACAAGGGGAATTCTTAGTACTCTCATCCATTGCTTAGCAAGCTTTTAATTCTACTTCACATTTCAGATTATGGTACGTCCGATTTGTCGAATAAATTGAACAACGGCACACACAAAGTGATTTTATTAGCTATTTAATACCAATAAGCCACTGTTAAAACAAAATAAAATAAAATCAATCTTGACACACAACGTGAAATATTTACTTATTTTATATGCTTTTGCCAGCTGCCAATGTTAAATGAATCATAATAATCAAGTTACTATAAACAGATAACTAGAAATGTTATTTATACATATGAATACGCGTAAAAATTGGATTTTCCCAAAAGAAAATCCTTTCTGTGATGTGAATTTCGATTATGTGGCTGATAGCCACTGACGTTTGACAATTGTCAACTTTGTTTTATCTGTGCGAGGTGAACATTGCAACCTAGGATTTTGGCAACGAATCAAGATTTGTTTTTCCGAAGAAAGAAATTGTCTAGAATTATGTATTTAAAAAAAATATCTTGTTTTTTTTTCCTTAATTATTTAGCTATACTCGGCTATACTCCTGATCATCTCCATGCCCCCCGAAATAATTCCCTTTTGAATGTTGGTCTCTCAATGAAAAAATGGTTATTAGTACCGGGTAAAACGAGGTGGATAGAAATGATGGGGTGAATAAAAACGAAAGTTTGATTAGAATTTTTTTTAACAATTATTTTATATTTAAATGGACGCTTTGTGAGAAACAATTAATATGGTATTTATGTGAAAATCCCAATAAAAGTTTCGTATTTATTCACCCCTGCATTTCTATCCAGCCCGTTTTACGGTATATTCAAATCAGTTCCTGTAGGTATGAAGCCTTCGTATTTTTTGAACACCCTGCCCAAGAGGCAAAAAAAATACCTCTTGCAGAATAATCGTCAATCTTTGTGGTAAAGAACGTTTTCTTTTTAAAGTTATTTGAAATTGAAGCATTAGGAGTAACAAGGGCGTTCGGTACCCAGAGCCCGTTTTGATGTTATTACATCAAAACATGCACAGAGCCATCTAGTTTCGTATCCCAAAAACTCGTTTCGATCAGCCGCTTCCAGATGGCGTGAGAATCATTAATTTCGAAGGTGGCGCTACGCCCTTGTTGCATAGAAAACAAAAGTGAGTTTAAATTCGAACACGTAACGATCTGTCTGCAGTTTGTAAAAACTTATTAATGTAAAAATGACTGAAACGAGTGATTCAAGTGACTTTAGATCAGATGCTAGCCTGAGTGAACATGAGCCCTCCAAAAAAAAGGGAAAAAAGAAGGTAAAGAATGAAAACTTGTTGAAAATAATGTGCGAAAGTTAAAGAAAGTTTGGGTGCAGAATATACATCATCAAAGAAGGTACCTAAAAAGGTTTTTAAACATATTAGCACGTGTTGTTCCAAAAAATTTTTTAACTTCGATCAAATTGCAAAGAATTGATTTTTTTGTGACTTTTGGAAATTAGGTGACAAAGCGCATCAAGATACCCCTCTTAATGTCGTGTTTAGAAAAAGTGTTAAAGTTGAGAAAGAATGTTGGGCTTGACAAGTTGAAACGATATAATCAATGGAAATATTTTTTTACTGTAGACGGTTTAAAGATAATTTATTACTGTCGCTACTGAAAATATCGGAAAAACGGTTAAGAATAGTCCAAAAAACTAAATTGACAGAAGCAGTTCGTGACATGAAAGGAAAACATGACAATCGTTCCAACAAAATTGGTCTGGACGTCTATAATATGATAAAAGAGCACTGGGCTTAATTTCCTAGCAAGAAATCACACTATGGTCGAGCCAGTGAAAGGAGATATTTCGAAAATCCGGATTTATCAGTTTTCAAACTTGACAGAGTCTTTCAATTATTTCGAGCAAAAAAATACTGTCTTAAAAATGAAGTACAACACTTATCACAGATATTTTCGTGAAAACAGTATTTACTCGTTTAGACAAACTTTTTTTTTTTTTTTTTGATGATGGGAAATCATCAAATGACTTCTTCCGCTCTGGGTGGAGCGGAAGGGCGTGTCAGTCTCTTACTGTCTAAAAGCCATCCATGTTCCTTCTAAAGCCCTTTGCGTTCCAGGGCCGCGGTGACTCTTTCGAACAAATTCCGCAACCCTGGCAGGCTCTGGCCCTAGCGGGCCCCTTCTTTTATGCTGACATCATCGAGGCGCGTGAAACACAACGCGCCATCGACCCGGGCCTGGTGGTGATCGGACAGCGAGCCACCCAACGCTCGCCGTCCGCAGGCCCGCGCCTACGGTGGCCGGGGATCGCCCTGCGACTCCCGACGCCCGGGGCGTCTTCTCCTGTTGCGGCGGTTGGGGCGAAGGCCTTGCCTTTCCCTCGCGCGGCCCGCCTCCTCCTTCGCTAGCATTACTGCTTCGCAGAAGGAGGTGACCGCTTCCCAAGCCTCCTCGCTCCGGACCATGGATTCAACCAGGGCCGGACGCGAGAGGTTGCCGCCGCCGATCGCCTCGACGAGGACACGGCGGTGCTCAGCCCAAGCAGGGCAGACCTCCACCGTATGCTCCACCGTGTCCTCCGGGCGATCCTCACAGTGCTGACACCCGGGCGTGTCCTCCCGCTTAATCCGAAACAGGTACCTCCCGAAACAGCCGTGTCCGGTAAGTACCTGCGTCAGGCGGAAGGTGAGGACGCCGTGGCGCCTCTCCAGCCACTCCTCAAAGAGGGGCCTTACCGCCGCAATTGTGGCGTGCCCAGCGCTGGGCCGCGATAGTCGCAGTCTCCATACCGCCATAGTATCCTGCCGGAGCTCCGTCCGCCGCGACGCAATTTGCCGTGGCAGCGGAGTTTCGCCCCGGCGAAGCACCTCCACGCGCCACGCGTAAACGTGCGCGAGGGCTCTCGCCTCCAGATCCCATGGCGGTAATCCGGCAAGGAGGCTCGCCGCCTCGCCGGAGACCGTGCGGTATCCCCGAGCCAGCCGGATGGCCATGACCCTTTGGGCCGCGTTGAGCTGGCGGGCTGGTCGCCCCTTCAGCGTTAGGGCCCACACAGGGGCCCCATAAAGGGCCATGGACCGCACGATCCCCGCATAGAGCCTCCGGCAGGAGGCGTTTGGACCCCCTAGATTGGGCAGGAGCCGCTTGAAAGCAGCTCCAGCCCGCTCCAGTCTGGGAGCCAAACGTCGGAAGTGCTCCTCGAAGTTCCACCGGCTGTCGAGAACGAGCCCCAGATACCTGATCGTCGACCCGACGCCGATGTGAACCCCTCCTACCGTTAGTTGGGATCCCGCTGGTGGCCTGTTCCGAGAACCATGAAAGCACATGGCCTCGGACTTGTGCAGGGCCACCTCGAGACCCAATTGCCGGATCCTTCCAACGACTATCGCGACCCCGCGTGTCATCAAGTCGGCCGCCGCCTGATGCGACCTCCCCTGTGCCAGAACTAGCGTATCGTCAGCGTAACAGATCACGCTGACGCCGCTAGGGAGGTCAGCACGCAGCACCCAGTCGTAGCCGATGTCCCACAGGAGCGGCCCCAGAACCGAACCCTGTGGAACACCACACGACATCTCTCGCCGGTTCCACTCACTCCGGTGACCGGGGTAGATGACGGCCCTGTCCGTCAAATAGGCCTCGACCACGCGACGGAGGTAGGTTGGCATCCGGTGATACCGGAGTGCCTCCCCAATGCAACTCCAGGGCAGGGAGTTAAAGGCATTGGCGATGTCAAGAGACACCGCCAAGACGACCCTGCCCCGGGACACCGCATCCCCCGTCGTGAGGGCTCTCACGCGCATGATGGCGTCCACCGTTGAGCGCCCCGTGCGGAAACCGAACTGGTTCTCCGCCAGATTCGGCCCCACCCTCACCAGGTGCCCGACAAGGCGGTTTGCAATTACTCTTTCAAAGAGCTTGCCCACCTCGTCGAGCAGCACGATGGGCCGGTAAGCGGACGGAGAGTCCGCAGGGCGCCCAGGCTTCTTAATGAGGACCAGTTTCCCCGTCTTCCAACGAAGTGGGAACTGGCCTCTCTCCAAGCATGCGCTTAAGAACCCCCTTAGTCGAGGCCCGAGAGCCTCCAAGGCCAGGACCCAGGCTTTCCCAGGTAAGCCGTCGGGTCCTGGGGCGGTATTTTTGGCCTTTAGCCTGTTTACCGCCACTCTCAGGTCTACCTCAGTCACCTCCGGAGCGTTGTGATCGTCGTCACCGTCGTCGGTGTGGTCCGCATCGGGCACCGCAGGTGGCGGAGCCATAGGCGGGGGAGTATGCTCCCCTCGCGACGGGAACAGAGCGCTCACCACGTCCTCCACCAGCTGGGGCCGGAGACTCTGCGTCAACGGGGGGGCCCAGGTGCGGAGTTTATCCCGCACCATTTTGTAAGGGCGTCCCCACGGGTCCCCGTTCAGAGACTCCAGCATCTCCTTACGAGCCAGATCCCTGGCCCGCAGGATCCCCGCTTGGAGGGCGGTCTTCGCCACTCTGTATTCCTCGTACAGCTCCGCCTCCCTGGCCTGCGCATCCGGAGGCCGGATGCGAAGCCTGCGATGCCTGGTGTACAGGCGCCGTGCAGCAACGCATGCCTCGCGCAGCGATGCCAGCTCCCGCGACCACCAGTACACCTGGCGGCGGGCGCGTCCTGGCCGGACCCGGGGCATTGCCACGTCACATATTTCGGACATGGTCTCCCGGAACCACTCCGCCTCGTCGTTGATGTCAGCAGGCCTGTCCGGTGGTAACACCCAGGCCTGCACGATCGAGGCTTCCAGGAGAAGCTCCCGGTCCAGCTGCTTCAGCGCCCACCGCGGACCACTCGGGGCCTCTCGGACTGGCGCGGTTGAGGTCTGGGTGGAGACGTCAAACCGGATGTACCGGTGGTCCGAATACGTCTCCACCTCCTCCATGACGCGCCAGTCGGCGACACGCGGTGACAGAGCAGGGCTGGCGAACGAAATGTCCACCACAGACTCACCCTGCATCCGCACACACGTGGGGACAGAACCCCGGTTTAGGACGACTAGGCCTGTCTCCAGAGCCCAGTCCTCCACCATCCTGCCCCTCGTGTCCGTGTAACGGGAACCCCAAGCCAAGTGCTTGGCATTGAAGTCCCCGAGAACGAGCACGGGGAGGGAACGATACCCGGCGACGACGACTACCAACTCCCTAAGGGAGTTGTGGAACTCGGCGAGAGATCGGTTCGGAGAGAAGTAGACCCCCACTACTACAATCTCCCCAAACCGTGCTGCTACGCACCCCTGTCCTCTCCTGACACTCTCGAGGGACGGGGTACCGGCGGCGGCCGACGAAATTAGGGCCACTGAGCCGTTGAGGTCCTCCACCCAGTCATCCCTGGGCGGGACAAAGTACGGCTCAGCGACCACGGCGATGTTGATCGACCACTGCGCCATGCTCTGGAGCAACAGGTGCTGAGCGGCGGCGCAGTGGTTGATGTTCGCCTGGAGGAGGCGTAATGGGGCCGTTATTGGCATTCCATTACGGCCTCCTCCCGAGCCCCTTGTGAGGGCTCCACCGCGGCATTCGCAGTTGTGGCGGCGGCGGCGGCGGCAGCGATGGCGGTGGCGTTTGCTACGGCAGAGACGGCGGTGGCGGAGGGCTTCCTCTTGCCCCCGGCCTTGGCGGGTGGGGCGCAGGCCTTGCCCCCAGCCCAGTGATCGGCCGGCTTGCCAGCTGCCGCACATACAACGCAGTGCGGCGTGGCGTTACACGAGCCGGCCTTGTGACTGGGCTGACCACAGCGGAAACAAAGATCGCTGCGGTCCACCTCCGAGGTGCAGAGGGCTCCCGCATGATTGCCCACTAGGCAACGGAAGCACCTCAGAGGCCTGGGCTCTAGCAGTTTGACCTGCGCAGAAACCCAGCCCACCAGGAGCCTTCGGCCCTCCGAAATTAACTTGGCCGCTGTTACGGGGCAACTCACCACAACGGTTCGCATGCCCATGTGGTCAGGGCGTATGATGCCTGCCTTCACTTGCTCGACAGAGCACCCCCCTGTCCTGACGACAGCGGCCACCACCTCCTCCTCCGTGACGGAGTCGTCCAGGCCCAAAATGCGCATATCTATGCACTTGGTGGGCCTGGATACTCGGGCATCGTCCGCATTCAAGGACGCTCGTAGCCTTTCGGCCAGAGCGTCGGCGGTTGGGCCGCTGGATGCCCCGGGGATCTCCAGCATTCGGGCCCCAGTCATGGTAACCCTTAACCGGAGGCCCCCGACGATGCCGAGCTCTCCAAGGTTCACCTCCTGCTTCGCTTTGGAGAGCACGTCACCGTACGTCACGCCCCTCTTCACCGCATCTGGCTGTAGTGTTACCACTACAGCTGCGGTCTTCGGGGCGCGGAGCCTAGCCGCTACACTTTGCGCTTTGCGCCGCCGCTTCCGCTCGCGTTTTTTGGCCGCCCTGGCTGCCTTGCCCGCCTTCTTCTTCTCCCCGGCCACTTGCCATCCGGCTTCGGCCGCAGGAGAGTTTGTAACCGGGGCCGACTGTTGCACCGCTGGCGCTGGAGCCTTCGCCACCTGTGCAGCCGCCCCTCCTTTCTTCTTCTTAGCCGGTGCTGGTTTTCCCGGTGCCGGCTCGGCCGCACTGTTAGCCTGACCGATCGGCCTCGGTTTGGCAGCCACGGCGGCCGCGTACGAAGCCGTCGTCTTGCCTAAGGTCTTCTGGCTCAGCGTTTAGACAACCTAGGACAGATGTATGTGACTACTGTACAAAATGTAAAGTTATATTGGAAACTAAGCCTGAAGATCCTTGTCAGATTCAATATATGTTGCATTTGAAAAAAATAGAATCATAATTATAATGCGCTCAAAAAAAAAGCTTTTGGAGTCAGTTCAGAATAATCCTAACACAGAAACACTTGTATTAGAGTTTGATTATGCTAAAAATTTGGCCATACCAAAACTTAACATAACTACACAATTTTATAAAAGATTATTATGGCTCTTCAACTTCAACATTCACTGTCACAATGATGGATCAAGTTCCTTTTATTATTTCTGGAAATTGATTCCAAAAACGGGGTCCAACCAACACTGTCTGTTCTTTCATACATCATTTTGTTAAAGAAAAGTTGCGAGATTTGCCTAAAATTAAGAAGATACTATTTTTTCTGTTGCTTGAGGTCAAAATAAAAATATAACAGTGGTAATGTTCTCCACATGGTTGGCCAAAAGCTTAAACATGCCAATTGAACATATATTTCCAGTAAGAGGCCACTCTTATAACCAATGTATCAGAAACTTCGGAAGGTATGGTATATTGCTAGAATCTTTGGAAACTATTGAGTCAGCTGAACAATATTTAAAAGTGATGTCATCAGCAAGAAGCAATTCTAGCCCGTTCAATGTATTGATGTCTTTTTGTCTGAGACACCCACAGCCACAGGAAAAAACAAAGGTCGGTTTGCTATACAGCAATATGTTAAACTAGACTTTAACCCTGAAGAAGAGATAAGAACCGGTGCGTAATTATCTCTACTTTTTATATAAAAGAAATGTACTTGAGAGCTATGGTGTTAATATTCCATTTATTACCATAGATACTTGGAGAATCGGTTCTCTCCCTTACCTAAAGAGCTGAGGTAGCCGCTGAACCGTAGAGTAGAGTAGAGTGGGGACTCCATTTTCCGCACTTAGACTCCCATTTGGTCCGTTCACACCCAAACCAACACGTCTACTATGCAGGTAAATTAACTGAATCCAGACTCCACTGCGTAGTCACACGCATAGGAAATGCTCTAAAGCTAAAAACCCAACACTGGGCGCCGTCATTGACATAGAGGGTGCCTTTGACAAAACGAACATCACCAGCATCGGCCAAGCACTAGCCGTGCACGGTGTGGCGCCAAAGCTTATAGAATGGATTCACAATATGATAAAATACCGCGCTATTCAATTTACTGTGAACACCACCACACGATGCATCGTAAGTGGAGGCTGCCCTCAGGGTGGGGAGCTGTCACCACTACTGTGGAACCTCGTTGTTAATGAGCTCATCACAGAGTTCAACGCTAGCAGTCTGTACTCGGTGGTTTATGCAGTAGACATAGCAATTCTAATCACGGGGAAATCTGGAGGCGCCTTATGTGACCACATGAGGAAAGTTTTCAAAATAATCGAGAATTGGTGTGCAAAACACGAACTATCGGTCGACCCCTCCAAAACAGAACTAATAATGATTACTAAAAAGAGAGTCCTACGACCCCACAATATTCCTAAACTTTTCAACACCGAACTAACACTTAAATAAAAAGAAGAAGTCAAGTATTTAGGAGTGATCCTTCATAGCAAATTGCTCTGGACTACAAACTTAAAAAAACTACAATCGCATTCTACCAATGCAAAAAATGCTAGGAAAAACTTACCCACTTCTCCCCCTACCTCAGAGCCGGAAAGATACCATCCAACCCTGCTGCCTTGAAAGGTAAGAAGGTGTTGATTGCCTATATTATTTTATCTTTGTCTATTACTTTTCAAACCACCTCCCAGTCTAGGTAGCTCGTGGACCTTTTCCAATGCGGTCCTCAACTCTGTTGGGTCGCAATCCGGCAGCCTGGAAAGTGGGTGGTGAGAAGTAATTTGCTAGTTTCAGCATCGTTAATTGTGTAGGTGTTGTCTGGTTTTTTGAGGCATCCTATTGAGAGATCTGTCCTGGCGGCGAGAGGGTTTTGACCCTCATTGCGTGGTTGCTATTCTCAATGTTAGTTCAAAAACTTCTCCAGCCGTTCTTTCCTCTGAGGCGTATTATTTCTTTAAAAGTTCTACGGATTGTTGTATAACTGTCCCAGACGCCTGGCGACCGAGTGTTCATAGCTCTGTTAAACAGCCTTCTCAGCTTGTGTCGGTGTCTTTCTAGTTCTGGACCCCACCAAGACTGCCTTGCTCCCCGCCTCGAGTGGGCAAGACTGTTCATAGCCAGTTAGAAGGATTGATGTGAGGTTGTTTACGTGTTCATCTAAATTGGTTATAGGGATTTTAGCTGGAAGAGGGGGTAATTTACCAAACTATGCCTTGACTTGCTTGATTGAATTTGGATTGGTCTATGTTGCAAGGAATCCTCCTCGCTTGTGGCTTTGGTAGGTTGAATTGGATGGTATATCGGATCCATATGTGGTCCGAACATGATAGTTCATTGGACACATGCTAGTCCTGAATGAAGTTGGAGATACTATAGAGTTTGTGATCGTGCGTTAATAAAAGTTGGTTCTGAACCTGTGTTGAGTAATACAATTGTCTCACCTCGGTTGTTGGTTTTGACATTACCCCAGAAAGTGTGATGCGCTTTGGAATCAGTTGCGATGATTAGTTCTCCCTTTCACAGTACTCCACCAGCGAGGCGAGCTCTGGTAGGGGCACGTCCTCATCGCCTGGCAGGTAGGCTGAGGCGAGAACGATGTTCGGGAGATTCTGTTCTATTCTGAAAAGCCTTGTTGCTATCAGGTCTCTTGAACAGAATTCGTTTATGTTTTGGGATAAAGATGCAGGTCCGTGGGTTACTTACGGAGGTATCTAGCAACACTTACCTCCGATACCCAGAACGCTGCCTGAGTTTTTGTTTTCGTGATTTTTGTCTCGTTAGCCATGGTTATTAGACATCACCGTCGTAGCTCTATACCCGCCACGGAGCCCTCAAGTCGGAGACGCCACTCGCTCTACGAGTGGACGCCAGAGTTACTCCTCCGGCATAGGACCAGCTTATTGAGAAGTAGACGAACCCACACGCAATGGAGGATCACAGGATTTTAAACGACATGAGACTATGCCGCTACTCATCTCACAACCCCACGCCGCGCCGGCTACTCCCCCTTAATAAACCGACCCTCGCTTGACAACCCGCTTATGGGATGCCCCAGCCGATTGATCGTGGATAGCTACTTCACGACCACAGGTGTGAGAGGAAACCCAAACCAAAGTGATGTGTTGTGTGCAACCTGCTCCGCTCAATCACCAGGATTCCTTCATCCCTCCATCGGGTCCCCGCACTCGGCACAAACATGCGGGAGGTCATAACTATCCATCATCTGCTCTTGTTCGATGGTGTACTTCCAGGGGCGTGACCTCGCCATCCGTGTTTTTTTCGCCTGGTGGTTTCAGTTATGTCTAGTTCTGAAGGAATTAGACCAAAGCAAGTCTAATGGTGTAGCTTCCCAAGGTTGCCAGCCTTGGGAAGGTACACCGCTAGACTTGCTTTGAGGATCTACACGTCGCGCTCTCCCTCAAAACCACGCCACCCTACCGCCTCTGAGGGAGGAGGTAGGGTAGGCCTGTATCTACGCTACCAAGCAAGCAAAGCATGTCGATGTGCAACCGCAAAAGCATAAATACAGAAACCCCGCTGAACACTGCCGCCAGTCCAAATCCATCGCTGTTCGTCCGCCATAGGCGGCGCTGTATCAAGCAAGTGCCACGGTGGGACAGAGCCAGACCCATCGCCACGAAGCACCGCTCTAAATATTCAGCTATTAATGCACATTATTTTCGTAGTTAATCCGTGACTGTTCACGTTAAAATACTTGATCCCTTTTTTAAATGATACGATACTTAGGATATTTTTGTATACCAATAGATATTTGTCTCTAGGGAGCTGCGAAAATCACTTAGTGTCGCGTAAATGGAGACTCTCTGTAGACTGATATGTCGTTGCAACTACATTTAGATCTGAAGTAAAGCTTACTCCTAAATTTCTGTACGGTTTTTATCTGTGCCTTTTTCGCGTTCACTCTTAAGTTTTTTAATCCACCCTTCGTTCCACAGACTTTTATCATGTGTTTTTTATTAACAGAATTTTAGAGTTTTATGTTTTGATGTATTTTTTATAAAACCAATAAGGTGAACGCCTTTTATTTCGCTACAATAGATATTAGTATAGATATATTATATATATAGTATAGATATGGTACTACGATCAAACAAGACTGGGGGCAGATCAAGCGCCGGAATATCGAAAATTCCAGGGGCACCGGGCCCTGAAAAATTCTTAGGTAAAACCCCCATAACTCTTTGCTCGTCCCAAAGGCGTAGTTAATCCTGTCTCAAACATTTTTGGGGGGCCCTTTTACCCGGCTGCAGCAAAGCCCAAAAGTAGTATTGTTGTTTTTAATAAAATAGGCCCCTGCTACCACAGAACTGCCGTGGCAGGCCACGTAAGAGATGTCGGGACTAAATGTATAGATCAGTGATAAGTCTGATACCCACGCCCCTGGCTAAGGCCAAGGAACTAACGCTCAGCAGTCGCGCTTACAAGCAGTCGTGACCACGTGACCAGACGGGGCAGTAGATAGGGTACATAATGAGAGCAGGTAGGTTTCCGAGTAGAATAAGTACAGTCAACTTCACGTCCATGTTAGATATTTGACATTGTTTGGAGAGCTTTATTCCGGCGCTGTAACGGTGGAATTTTTCGTTCAAGCGGTACCTATCTCCTTATAACCACCGAACCTACCCTGATGTAACCACTAGAAAACAACGTTTTGAAAGAATCATAAATAATAGGTGTAGGTATTACGGATGGCTAGGAAATTCCTTAGTATTGTCTACTGAAATATAGGTAAAAGCTCTGGCTTAATACGGTTTCCCCGAGTGTAGTCAAGGAAGCCGTATTTAGCCAGAGCTTTTATACTTAGGAAGGTACCCACTATCTGTAAGCTGAGTATGGTAAAATGCCTTTGCCTTCACATATTTTGATTATAGAAGCTGTTTTTTATGGGACCCTCATTTTGTGGTTACGCTGAAGACATCAGAATCTCAGTCTTACCTTTAGGTACCTACTGAACAGACTTTCGTCATATTATGGCCTCCTTTCCTTTTCCTACACACTCACACACCTCGTCAATATCTACTAATTCACAGGAACAGGGACGTTGTATTGTCCTCTTGGCCTTACAGGTTAAATAAAAGCTGGAGCTGCTAGCTGTAGATGTGGGAAATAAAATAGATACACTAACTACAATTAGATGCCTCTTAAATTTTCAGAAGTAAAGATACCTTCTATACTCTTGCTCACCTGTAATACTTTCGAAATCGCTTATTCAAATCATTTTATTTTTAACTACCTTTCATAACGTTACAAAAGAACTGAAATAAGTGCATGAGTAACTAAATATAGGCGGTATTGCCACAATCCGGTTTTCAATTGATTTTTAAGTGTAATTCTACAAAGGGAAGATTCCAAGAGCCAACGAACGTACTCATCCAAACATGCATTCCTCTATTCTGAGAATTTGATGAAAATACCCGGTAAAAATAAAATATTGACGGCGATTTTGTCGAAAAAACATGTACGTGTGCTAACTGAGCTGCGAGCGGCAGTACCAAACGTGCTATATGTGTGTGCCGACGCATGTCTGGACCTGACGAGGGATCTATTTCGGGAAGCCACTGCTTCGTCGAACATACGTGTGAGTCCACCGAGTCGACAGTCCTTTGTGTGATTAAAATCGTATTGGTCGTTACCTATTTTAATTTAAAAACACGCATCCTCGCGCTGTGATGTGCGAATGAAAGTGCGACCTTGTTTATAAAAGTATTCCAAAATGGGAAATATTGTCAGTAGTGCCCCAACGAGGGAACACGACGCTGGTAACGTCACGAGTGAAAGTGAAACAATGAACACAAGCAGTTCCTGTAATGAAACAAACGAAAGCGTGGAAATGGCTGGTGCTGATACCATGACCGAAAAGGAAACTCGAGCTAAAGCCAAAGAGGAAGAAATGAATGAGTTCAAAAAGCAGCTCGATATAAAACGTGAACAAAGAAGACAAATTCTAACGCGTCACAGAACCGAAAAAGAAGAATTAGAGAAGGCTCTGCAAAATGAGAAGGCAGCAAAACTGGAATTATATGAAAGTAACAAGTTGCTTTGTGAACTGCTATCGAGGAATAATATTGAAATCCCCGATAACCTCCTTCATTTAAAAGGAAACAGTGAACTCACAGATGCTTTAGCGCAGATGAGAGAAGAATTTGAAGATTTAAAGTCAAATAACCTGCAACTTAGAAAGGATCTGTCCGAAACAAATAGGGCGTTACAGGGAGCGTACTCCGATATTGCAGACTTGAATTTTCAAAACACGGAATCAATAAAACAAATTCGTGCACTAAAGGAAGTGGTGGCAGTCAGTAAAACCATGATAAGTCTACGAGAACAACAATTAAATGATGTGAGTATCTAGCAGATACGCCTCGCGATGCATGAAGCACTTAGCGAAATAACAAGTTAGCAAAGTATTTATATTTTCTGAAGGAAAATCGGCGTTAGTAGGTTCTTATCATTAAAATAGTCAATTCGTCATAAAGATTAATTTGGAATTTTAATAAGCGTTTCCGTTCAATGAAACTTATCCTATAAAATGGATCTAACGAAATATAGTGGTTAAGGCCGCGTCATCGTCCGCGTTCCTTCAAACCTAAACAACTCATTTCATTGTTTTAGGGTCAGGTTTTCTTATATTTACCTGCCAATTCATATCTATTGTATTATTTAACTATCTATTTTTATTACCATTATAAAAATCGGTTTTACCATGATAATATTTTGACAGGCAGACAGAGGAACATTCGAATATTTAATATTGGTACAACCTATGGATATTTCCATAATGTTCACAAAGATCCAATGCCAAGCCAACGACCTGGAGGCAGCCACGCTGCACCCGGTCAGGGACCGCCAAAATACGGCATGCGAGACGCATCATCTGTTAATTGCCGTCTTACGTTTTGATAAAGTGCCAACTCCACATGTACTCCTATAGTAGCTTCAACAAACCTTCCTTAATAAATATGATAGGGCTATCAATTCTTATAAATGTATTTCACTGACGTATATCGTTACGTATGTTTCTACTGTGTCGTAGCATAACAATTTTGATGAAATGTGCCCACGCTGTTATATAATACATTAGGATGCAATTAAATAAACAAATCATATTGATGAGTTTCTAATCAACTTTCATACGTTCCAGCTAAAAGAAAAATTAAATGAAATAGAACGCACTCTAGCTGATAGGGAAACAAATCTTCTATCTGCGGATCTAAGGCAGGAATATGAGCGGCAGCTGCAGAATATTCGCACACTTCGAGGTCTCTATGAAGAGAGGGCCCGACTTGCTGAAGTTACTAGACAACGTCTGGTCCGAGAACTGGATGAACACAAAGTGCTTTATCAAGCTGAAGTCAAAAAGTAAGTTGACCTTACTTATAAGTTCAGAAGCACTTGGTAGATATCCATTTCTTCTCGGTTATCAAAATAACGGACAGTCTGCTAATCATTGTGATCCTTACGTTTTCAGGTGCAAAGATCTCAACACAAAAGTAGAAGAACTAGACTCGAAAATAGATTCTCTTATTGAAACTATTGATGGCAAAAATTCTCAAATATCTACATGTCAGATAGAAACAAATGTATTAAAAGCAGAAATGGCTGTTGTAAACAAAGTAAGTTTATGTTAAGCGATGAAATTAGCACACCAACTAAGAATGTTTAATAATTCTGTTTCAATCATTTGGATTATTACAGCTTTTCTCCCAAGTTTTGCTTGGAGATAAAACCAAACAAGATTTGGACACATTAGTTCAAAGGCTTCAGGACAATCATGGTTTACTAACGCAAATGGCAGAAAAAGAAAATGGATCAGAAGCTTCTTCGGAATTGCCCAAGCTTTTGTTAGAGCTAGTCAGTCAGGTAGATGAAAACGAAGAAAAATATACTGATGAAATAACTAACGATGGCAGTCAACCATCAACACAGGAGACATCAACTTCAGAAAAAAAACTAGGTATGGCAACAACTGATTAAATAAAGGACTAAGTTTGTAGGTAGTTCTTGAATTACAATTTCTCATTCTGTTTTACTTGTAGAGACACAAAAACCTCAGAGTACCACTGCCGAAGAAATAGTGGAAAATCTGCCGAAAGTTTGGAAAGTACTCATAGAACTTCTAAGCCATCAAAATGCGCCTGAAGGGAACTCTCCAGAAAAAGTTACAACATGTTATAAATCTGTCGAGACAAAATCAGGTCCCGTGTTAGTGCCAAGCGTTAGTCAGACGTACATCCGATTAAAGGTAAGTGATTATCTCATTGCTTCAACAACAATTACTCTTTTCTAGATAAATTGAGTCATGGTCAAAAGTCACAATGTAAAAATAAACATCTTCATGATCATTATTTTGCAGTACCACTCAAAAATGCGCAGCTTTAATTTTGGTACGGAGCCAATTTTTTTTAGTAATCCTCGAAAACAAAAACAGTTATCATACCACTTTCTCAGAATCTGTTAGTTGTTATTTTATTTTCTTTGTTATTAAACTTACGCCGAGTGTCGTTCTATTTCAGGATCTGATATTAGAAAAATTGGGTCTGATAAAAGAGGTCAACCGGATGAAACAACTCAATGGCCACTTAGAAACACGTTTAGAAGAGCAAGAAAAGAGGTTATGTATGGTTACTAATGAGTTGAGCAAAACATGGCATGTTGTGGGCCGATTGAGGAGGCACCATCATCAATTACACACTCATGAGAAAATTCTTAAATATGAGCTGCAGCAGAAGAGGAAGCTTTTGAACGAACTTAAAGAAGAACTTGAATACTGCCGGGAAAAGTGGGAACAAGCCCGCGAAAAGAACACCCAGTCAGAAAGAGACTGGAAAACTCTAAGAGCCGAATTCTCAAGTAGGAAAACTAAATCTGGCTCACCATCGTTCAATAATTCAGGAGAAAGCGGATACAGCGACGAGAGACCTTCAGATGAGTCATCCGAATCAAACGATGAAAGTGAATATGTAGCCGAAAAACTAACGAGGTGCAAGAGGAAGCAGAAGAAATCATTTGAAACAATTCCAGATTCTAGCACAGATTTTAACATAGCGGAAAGAGAAGATCCCGCAAGCGACCTGTTAGACGTGGCTGATTTACCTTTGGATACTCAAGAGAGTGAAGATAACCAAGATCCAACATCGGAACCTAGTAAAAGTGGTCGATTTTCTAAGAACGGAATAATATGTGAAGAAACTGAAGACGAAGTCGGAGATATTACACATGATGACTCTTGTACTGAAGACACGAATGCAGAAGACACCGTTATAAGACAGAAAATCGACATGACAGTTATCAGTAGTCAAGAGAGCGAAAGACAAATAAATTCATCAACTTCAGATACATCTCAACCAGGACTATCACTTATCGATCCTGCTGTAATCTTGAGGAACGTTCGTTTCCAAAACGAGAGACTAGCTAATAAGGATAGAAAATTGAATAATCTGGAAAAAAGCACCGCTGCTTTGTTACAAAAAACGCAAACTACAGCTAAGATAAGTGACCAAATAAGCAATACTCTGGACCATCTTATTAATCGGCCAACCTCAAGTGATTATTTAAACAAAGGTACCGAAGACATAGAAACTGAAAGGCAGACAAAAAACATTGAAACCGACGATATAGACGGTAAGGAGCTCTCAAACTCTGATAAGACACCTAACTTTACAACCGATACAAACGCATCTTTAGATATAACCAACCCCGAAAAAGAAACTGAATCTAATCAAGAGCCAGAAACAACTGATCAAATTATGGAACCAAACACCGATAATTCTACAACAACGCTTCCAGCAAACGATTCAAAAGCTACAGCTGAACTTCCTGATTTTAAAGCTATACTGGAAAATGTGAGGAAACAGAATGAAAGACTTGCAAGGAAAGACGAAAGACTGCAAAATTTAGAGAACAGCTGTTCAGAAGTAGTTAAAACTATAGCTAGCACGCTGGATACAGGTGATAAAATTATTCAGAAACTTGAGACTCTTCATAATGAACATCAGAACCCCAGTAGTAGTAGTAGTGAAGATGTTGTTGCCGAACCAAAAGAGGATAGTTCAAGTTCCGATAAAGAAGACTCCGTGCCCTCAACATCCAGTGAAATTGATCATGAGGCTAGATTCGCCGCGCGTGATTTACGATTGAAAACATTAGAAGAACAAACCAAATCACTCGTTAGTAAAGTGAAGAAAACGAACTCGAAAGGAGTAAAAATTCACTACAAGTTGGAAGAATTGCATAACATCTACGGATCTGAAAGTTCTCGGGCTGGGACGCCTTCTGAAGAAAATGAGGACAAGAGCAATGGTAGCGAATCTCCTGAGGAATGACAATTTGAAATTCAATAAAACAATCGTGTAATTATTTGACTAATCATTTGAATTATTTAAACTTGTGAAACTATATTGTAAAGAATAAAAACACAAATCAAGAATAAATGTATATTTTTGACTAATTCGACTGTATTATTATTATATCACAATAATGTTAAACACCAATCTAATGGACTTGTGACGACATTCAACTAATAACGCCCACATTTTTGGTAGAAGTATAGCAAATATCAATAGTGACACAAAACCTAATATAAAAAGTGTAACTTAAATGTTAATCTAAATTAAAACTTTTACACTGGATCTTAGTGATCTTAAAATACCTAATGTATGGGCTTTTAACAAGCCCATTCAGGTACATATGCTCCGACAGCATGCAGAATACATAGATCACATATTTTGTAGTCATATTTTAAAACCGTGTTTGTTAAAACGCAGAGACACAACACCTAAAGCAGAAGGTGCAATATCCATTGATTCTTAAGAAATAACATCACTATCTATACTTATTCCGTCTCTTCGTACGTTTATGTATCATCTACATATTACAGCACACGATATTGACATCAAACATCAAAATAAATTAGATGAACATTCAGTCATCGACTACGACATTATTGTTAAATGACTTGTTGTCGATGCCTTCCCTAGCGCTTCTGACGTCCATGGAGCGAACACTATCTTCTAATACTGCGACGACGACTTTGTCTCTCTGCACTTTCTCTAAGTCCTTCCCCGGCGGTGCGCTGTAGATACGCCACGCCATGATCGATATCAATAGCATTTCCATCATCATGACGCTGTTGTGGACAACTGGAAGAGGAGAAAAATATTTTAATGTTGACGGTGTTTATCCTAAATAGGTTTTGGGGCATTCAATAACTATTTATTGTCTTAAGAAATTCCAGACAATGAAACAATAGAGACAACAAGATGGTCAACCTTCACCTTTTCAAGCTGTATTTTAATACCATATTCTTTGTACCTGCACTGCACAGGTATGGAACCATACTTGTTTCAAAGAACTACATTTTCTGTGTGACTCTTCTAAACTAAGATATTGCCCAGTTATATCCTCCCTCCCTTAAACAGTGCATATCCATTTTATGTAGTTGCGTTGCTACACCTCCTGTTGTATGAGTTAAAAAAAGCTCTGTTCAACTTCTCTGCGCGTCCCTGGTACAACTAGTTTGGACCTAGTAGGTGGTCACGTTTATTGCACTGTCGTCGGAGACTATAAAAAACTATATAGCGTAGAAAATAACTTACTATAAACAAATACAGCAGGATGTAAATTCAAGATGCACGACAAGTTGGCTACATCCGGCAAGGACTTAGCCAGTCCGCACTGCAGCTTCACAATAATCAGCACCAGTTGCACCGCCAGGAACCTAGCCCGGGGCGTGCGGCCCACTGTCATGGCCGCCCGGACCAACATCACCACGCCCCACATGCCCGACAGTATGGACGCAGCGATGAATGGTTGGAAGAACACGAAGTTACGGTGGTATAACATCTGGAATTAAAAGTAGGTAGGTAGATGGTGAGTTGGTGAGTGGAAATTGGGTTACGGTCAGTATTTCAAAGTAACCTAAAGTAAATAAAAAGTAAGTAAGTAACCTAATAAAGAGCCGAATTTTGACAATGTTTTCGTTTCCAATGAAATTATAATGAAATTAATTATTAATTCATAATTGAATTACTCTAATTACATAGAATAGTCAACGTAGTTAGAACTTACGTAATCTTCCGACCAGATAATAACGATTATGAAGTAAATAATTCCTTGAACTATCGGTATCTGGAGGACTAAATACCGCAACCACATCAGAGTTCGCCTGTAAAGAAGAAATAAATAGGTTAACCAAAATTCTCATGGGAGCTTTATGTAGGACAACCGCTGTTAAAATAATAATAACATACAATTACAATTCCGTGTAAACTATTATGTAGGTATACCTAGTAGTTAGTCAAATTGATTAATAGAATAACTAGGATCGCGTGAATAAAAAAAATATTTATTATTTTCTAATGAGTGCTGCACCCACCCACACGCCACTTAGAGCAATCAAAACCTTTCTATAGTAATTCCTTAGAGAATGATTTACTCAGACACACCTACAATACTAAGAAACACGAGAACTATCCTTGACAGCACTTCTACAAATTAATTAATAAGTGTATTATATCTATTATTAAAACAATAACTACTTATAAAGGTGCGCCACAAATAACCGTAGGTACTTATAATTGGGGACCTCAAAATAATAACAGCTTTTGCCTAAATTGCCCGTTGCCCCAAAAAAAGGTGGCAATCAGCCAACTTAATGATCTACAGACAGGTAGATAGCTATTAATGCAGCAATTTCGTTATGTTTTTCAATCTTCTATCGATGTATGTATCTGAAAACCACGTTTTAAATATTTTTGTTTCGAAATTGAGAACCAAAATGAAATAACACTCTAATATTTCCAAGGTCCCCAAAAATCACCATCATTAATTCAGCCGAAAGACATCCACTGCAAGACATAATCTCCTTTCCAAGTACCACCATATTGATCAGTCCTGTCCCTAAACAGCATATTCCTTGAATAGAGGGTTTAAATTACAACATTATTTTTCACATTTTATCTCGTCATAATAAAAAGATTTATGCACGCAAAACAGTTGGTTATCTACCCATCCATTGTGTCTTATTTTCAATATAAAAAACATCAATTCATTGATCAATATTCTATCTCGCAGTAGCTACTCGTATAATTATAATTACTTTATAGGTACCTAATACAATTATTATTACAACTAACTGGAAACAATAAACTTAGAGGTATGCAATATTCCAATGAGAAAATAGTTATAGGCTCATTGTCTTTTGAAATTCTACTGTTCATCGAAGTTTCTCGGTAAGTAAAATTTTATTATTATCTTTGAAAGAAATGCCTTTGGTATGAGTAGTCTCCTATTCTATCAATGTACTAACTCTTCCAGCCAGTCGATTCGGTAAACATGTCGAAGTGAAGGCTTGGGTGAAGTGATCACGAGGTGAGCTGTCAATCCATATAATCAAGATGTCACGTGATCACGAAGTGAGCTGTCATTCCATCTTGATTATATGGATTGACAGCTCACCTCGTGATCAGAATCGACCGGTGAAGGCTTGGATGAAGTGATCACGAGGTGAGCTGTCAATCCATACAATCAAGATGTCACGTGATTACTGCCTGGATTACCGCAACGGACACCTCTAAAATCAGAGTAACTTCTTATACCATTACCGTCTTACCGTTAGACTGCATCACCCGAGTGCTTTGGAAAGAACGCTTCCCCTATAGACATAGCTACTTCGTTCCTGAGCTAATGTGGACCACCACAAACTTCTATTTTAGCTTGCATACATTATTTTATTCTTCTATTTTCGCAACTCAGTATTACCATTTACGTATTCTGTGGTAGGGGTCGATTCCATGGAGGCAGTTGAATACTAATATTATAGGTACATGGGCCGACTGCCTATGTCTAAGTGCCTATGTTCCTCCAGAATCAAGCTAGTAGGAATCACAAAAAATCTCTCCAGCAAGTCTTACCGGCTGGAGAGTGTCAGACTTCTATATTGCATCGAATTTCCAGTGTTTTGCACAAATCGCATTCAAATGAATGCTGAGTCATGAACGTTGGACTTACTTGTGTAACTTCGGCCTTGGTATAACGCAACACGGCCAGCAGCAGCATGGCATCACCCTCGTCTCTAGGTCAGCTCCACCGGCGCTTCTGTGAACATTACATGATAGAATTTAGTATAATCCTGTTCAACGAAATTAGATTGTTTGACGTGTTTTGTTGCATCGATAAAAGTTATTAATAGGAAAAATTGTTTGTAGAACAAACTGTTCTAATTACGATTAATATTTTCATTACATAAGGTTATTTTATCTTGAAAAACGATTCCGGTATGTAGAAAGATCTACTTCAAAATATGCGTCTAAAAACGCGTAGGTATAGGTAAAACAAATCTTTCCACAATTTACAACTGCAACTCTATCATAATTCTCATCCCATAACCCAACTATTCCATGTTAATGCCTTAACACAGCAGGTTTCCTTATACCATCGCAAGCGCCCTTTGTATTCATCATATTTTTCAGCGATATCGTCCATCTCCGACCATACTTTCAGGACATCCATCCATAGTTCCTTTGGTCAATCCTTTTGTATTCATGATTGTATCATGTGCAATAGATCTTGTGCCTTTGACGTTATTCGATTACCCGGATCAACATGACCTTCGTAGTTCTTAAAAGCAATTTAATAAAAACTACAATATTCAATTAAATTATTGACTAAGTGCGAAAAATCGTGACACATTTATCAAGTCTATTTGTTCGTGATAATTTTAAATATTTTATTGTGCAGGTTTATTTATTGTTCTTACTTATATAATGAACGTGAGGTACAGTTCCTGTTGATTTTATGAAAACAATACTGTTATCAGTTATCACATGGTTATGCAGATACCGTACGATAAGAATGCAATGTAAATAAGGCATGATAATGACACGGTAAATATTTTCTCAACTTATGCAATAACTACCGAAAATAATTTACAACGGTGGCTCGAACTCTAAATTTGGAACATTCTGAGCGACTCAAGGAAACTTCGTAGAGGAGCTATTTAACACAGCCTAGGCAATAAGCATTCATTTAGGATTGCGCGTTGATGCTTGAATAGTAATTAACCTCGAAGAACTCGCACAAAAGACGATACTGGACTTTGAATTGACAATTGATGAATAAAGGCACATCTGTGGTAAAACTGGGATTCAAGATTTACATTGAACGTGAAGCATGCACAACGTAATTGACAATCGAAAAACCTGTATTTTTCAGACATAGTGTTTTAATTATTGTCGTGCAGGATGTTGCAAAATTAATACTTATTACAACATCCGCGACAAGACACTGCGGTTCAGTTCAAGGGAGCTGAGTACTGAGTAAGTCCATTTCAACATGATAAACACACGGATGGAGAAGCGGACACATCTACACGCAAGAGTTCATGTTACCTAACAACTATGCAATGGAACTTCAACAGCTCGTGGCTAAATAATAACAGCCGCATGTTTCGATTTGCAACTCATCTGTTTCTGTAGATCTTTGACAGAAAATCTTACACCAATATTATAAAGGCGTATCGTCTTACCCAGTTACTGGTTTTGGGAAGCCCAGATAAGCAGTCGCTCAATGTAAAATACTGGTATTCAGTTGCATCTGTATAGAGATAGGAAACCGACCCCAACATAGTTGGGAAAAGGGTTGGCGGACTTTTTATTCGCTACTCTGGGATCATGCGTAGTTCAAAGGAATTATTCATTATCTACAACTAAGCTTTGTTTGCCATTAAAGTATTATTTTCAATAGATATAGCAATATAGCAAGTTTGATGGTGTGGGAAAGAGATAAAATTTAAGTGCATAGCTATGGCTTAGTTATCTACTAGCGCAAATCGTAACAGATAGGCAAGAGAAATCGCATGCCAGAACTGGTAACGCATTGACATCGTTAGGCCTAGTACTTGCATCAATTTCTTCTATGTAACAATCTGAATAATTTATCTACGAGTATGTATGTATTCTGATCCTATTGAGTAGCTTAGTACCGAACTGCGTATCTAGTATAATTTTATGAACACCTTTTACTACGAAACGGACCCCGAAACACGAAAAAAGACCATTGCCCCATACATTCATGTACGTATAACTCGACAAAATGTAGTGAACAACAGTTTTTTTTAGCGGTTTCTAGGTCGGTCCCATGGTAAATGTTGTTCATAATAACGAGTTAAAATGACTCTTTTTCATCCAGGTATTGCGTTTATTTTCACGTTGCATAAAGATTTAAACATTCCTCATTTTCAAGTTCACTCGTTCCATTCCGCTCTCCTTTTTGCACAGAAAATAACTCCAGAATTCCATTTAAGTTTTTTGTACCAACATTTTATACCGTTCGTTTGTATTATCTTTGGATACAATATGGCAAGGCAATAACAGACAATTTAATCAATAACAAATCCAATCATTTAATCCATACTTCCTTGATAACCATCAATATTGATGACGATCAATTATGAAAGACTGCAAAATATATGTGATTAGGATTAAAGATATTATGAATGAAAGTCACTCACTTCACAAGTTCACATTTGAAATATTGGCAATAGATATTTATAGATATATTACATATTACAAGTTGCTGTGTAATTATTTTTGGCAACTCTTTCTTCATTGAATTTGTAAAGTTAAACAGACTAGGTAAATTTGCATTTAAGTTTTCATCTTTGTGCAGCTAAAGACATCAACGATCAATACTACTTTTCCTCAGGAGGACCTTAATGATTTTTTTTAAACATTTATCTAATATTTAAGAATTGTGTTCTGCATTTAAAATGATCGTAATAGCTGTTTGTCAGAGGTTATTCTTGATGTATTTTAGAGCATTTAACTTTCAAAAGGTTAAATCGCAGAAGTCCGGGAATAGTGGTACTTAAGAGGGAAAAAAGGTCCATTGACCTTCCCTTGACTGTCCGTCGGTACTGTGTGGGACAGTATAGGTTCATAATGATAAAGGTAACGTATATATTCTCATTATGCCAATATTATTAATTAAGAACGCGTGCGTTGATTTTTTAGGGCGTGCCTAAATTTAACCGACATAAAAAAATGAGTGATGAAAATATTGTTTTATATACTTATTAGCCACTTGTTGGCAAAATGACGCCAAGCTTGAATCCAATCACTTATAGTTTATAATGTCATCTTACAGTTAAATCGTTTAAAAGCTAAAAATGGATTTTAAAATTACGACGTGTTTTTTTTTTAACATTCGATAAAATAAAATAATTAACCACGCACTCAAAATAGCAAAACCTATTTTGAAATGCCAGAGTTATTATTGTTAAAGATTTAATTGCTTCCTTATTTGGTGCAAAAAACACAAAGGCACAACATTTATAGCTATTGATTGAATACGGAATTGACGAACTGTTCTAAGCCCCCACATTCTACTACGTCCAGCCAGTAGAAGTGGTACAGCGCTATCATAACAGCCTCCTGGGCTATGGCTTCGCAATGTACCCTTGTTTTTTTGGTGGATAAGAAATCATCAAATGACTCGCTCGGGCGGAGCGGGAGGGACTGTCAGACTCTAACTGATTAAAACCCACCCGTTTTCCTTCAAATGCCGTTTGCATTCTAGGGCCGCAGTAACTCTTTCAAAGAATTCCGCAACCCCGGCAGGCACTGGCCCCAGCGGGCCCCGTCGACCTGGGCCTGCTCGAAGGTCGAGCTACCCGTCTGCAAGCCCGCGCCTGCGGAGGTATAGCTATTGATTAATTGAATACGGACCTGACGAACTGTTCTGTGCCCCCACATTCTGCGACGACCAGGCAGAAGAAGTGGTACAACGCTATCATGACAGCCTCCTGAGCTATCGCCTCGCAGGGTACCCTGGATCTGGGCAGTATTAGTGTTATGAGTGCTGTTGCTGCCACGATCTGAAAAAATAAAAAAGGGATATAAATCAGAAGATGGGAAGTTAACAATGGTCAGTTGGTTGAGTGACTTCTAGATTAACGATGCGGTTAGCTACTTTGTTTCTCGGACTCTTTTGCCGATACTTTCAGGATGGAAGGTTTACCCATCAATATGTTATTCACGAATGCACAAGGAAGACGAAACCAAATCAAATTTGAGTAGTTTTAACTACCTCCTCTATAAACTACGGTCCCTTTCCCTTACGGGCTACGATTTGAGCCAACCTTGACAATCTTAGTTAAGTAGATATTTTATTTGCATTGCCCGCTCAGGAAATCTACTAATGTTCCTTGAGAAAAACACGATAATTCAAGATATACAAAATGTAGAAGATACGTATCTTTTACAATTTATTAAAATAAAGTGCAGGTTCTAAAAAAATCTCATTAACTTACTAAAAATATTTTCGTAGAATTGCGCGGTTCCCAATGTTTTTTATACTGCGACTCCCTTTGAGTGTTATATTTTATTGCGACGTCCTTGTAAAAATACATACCTAGCTTAGTTTGGGAAAACGACAAGATACATAGAATTAATGATACAGATGAACTTCCTTCTCTAATTAAGATACCCTAAAAAATATTAATAAAATTTGTGTGCTTAAGGTCGATAAATGTTCGACAGTATATCTATTGTAAACTTAGCTATAGATCTACAGTTTTTTTTTTGCATAAAACCTTTAAAAATAGCAAATCGCAGTATTTCTTTACTCCATTTCTGTTGTTTGCGACGCCAGCCACTGAGAAAACACCGCGACGCCCCGGGGAGTTGCGACGCACAGTTTGGGAACCCCTGCACTGACGTAGGTATTTATTTAGTTAAATACGTCAGTGATTTTAAGTAAAATACGACGAAACAAGTTTTAATGAAAGCAATCATTATTACAGGTACCCAACAATGATTGCAAATACAGGCTAAACGTATTATTTCAAGTAGTAATGGGTACCATGTGTAGGTACACAGGATACCCATACCTACTTGAAATAATACGTCAATTGTGTGAGAAAATAAAACAATGAGAAAAGGTACATAGCTTTTTAGTAATAAAATAAGCAATTTATTTTATTAAAATAACTATTTAAGTAATTAATTTTACCAGTAGTACCTAATAATTTCCGTAGCTTTTACAGTTAGAAAACTTATACCTACTCGTAAAATTTTTTCTTACATTTTCTAACATCACTAACTGTTATTTTTTTTTCATGTTTCAGCTTTGTCCATATCCAAGCAGAGGTTTTTCTTGTATTAACTTTACTTCATCAGCCAACACAGCAGTCAACTGCTGGACATGGGCCTCTCCAACCACACACTATTTACCTCGATTCTTGGCAACTCTCATCCACTTGCTTCCAGCCACCCTTTTTTTGTGGGTGGGAAATAGTCAAGCGACCCACCCAGTGTTAGACCAGACTCTTAATGACTGAAACTCATTCGTGTTCCAATGCCCTTTGTGGTCCAGGGCCGTGGTAACTCTTTCAAACAATTTTTCAACCCTGGCAGGCTACCAACCACCCTTAGCCTTAAGGCATACCACCCACCTTACGTTTATAGATTCTCGGTCTCCACTCAAGAACACCGTCTACCGCTCATCAGTTCTTCGACTAATATAGCCGGCCCGTACTTATATATACTTCATTCATTCACTGTACTTCATTCTATGAAATAATGATCGTTTTATGTAACTAATTACTTATAATTTATTAGTAATTATAGTCGATGCAAGTCTTTCCCACCGCTCAGTTGCTTGAGTATTTAAAATCGGTCAAGTACAAGTAACAAAGCATCGCAAATCTTAAAATTCTTATTCACAGCCATTATGTTGTGAATCAATTGAGGTCTTTTCACAATTAAGAGAGAGACACAAGAAAAATCTATTTAGATGGTGGTAAATGAAAAACAAATAATTGTTTATTGATAACAACTTTATCGTAATCAATATCAAGATAATGTAGATAGGTAATCTGAACTACCTAATATTATAAAGGGGCCAAATTATTTCTAATGAACCGATTTAAAAAAAAATGTGATTGCAAGCTACACTAGTCATTGCTGAGTGCCATGGGCTACTCCTTATCTCTGAAAATACACGGATCCTTAGGCGTAAGGCAAGGGAGAGAAGCTGCGGTAATGTCATCGGAAAATCTTTATAAGATTAAAATTTCTCGAAATATTATGATAAAATCGTTTCGTATACAATAAATCCCACCCAAATTCAATAGTTTCCAATATATCCGTGTCTTATTAAGAAAAAATAGTGTACCATTTCTCGAGATATTTTACAATCATACGGCGTTTGCAATTTTCCGGTGACAGTAATAAAACTATACTAAAATGTTGTTTCTCTTGTCTGAAGAGAAAGAGAGAGAAGGAGAGAGAGAGACATGTTGAAAGAAGACTTGCTGTAATATCAGGAGGATGATGACTGATACTGATAACTCAGGCAGGTTTAAAGACAGGGCATCATCGAAGAAAGAGGAGGACAAATTGTAAACATGAGTTTACAATTTGTAAACATGAGTGTACAATTTGTAAACATGAGTTTACAATTTGTAAACATGAGTTTACAATTTCTTAAAGATATTGGTTTTTCACTTGGAATTGGGTTCTTGAATGTCATGCCAAGTCATACGGGAACTGCGTATATCTGTCATATTCTTCTGAGGTCAAGCGTGACCATTATTTAGTTAATGATGATAATTTACAAAAACATTAGGTATATAATCCATTATCAACGATCGCGTAAATACTGAAACCTGAATCTAACAATAACGCATTTCATATTGAATTTCTCACGAATTAGTTACGTGTTCTAGGTCCGTGTGCCTTTGTCTAAAATTCTAGACATTTAATATTATTTTATTTATAGACCGCCCAGTTCATATTGGAATATTTCCAACTACGTAAAAAGGTACGTACTTATCTAAATCCCCAAATCGATTACCATTTATGATAACATAATTAAGTAGTACACCTACACAATAAAATAAAAAGTTCGCAAATCATAGACATGTCATGCCCTCTTTCTCTCATTATTTGTCCTTGTTGAATTAGTTCCTATCTAAGGCTTGCACATAACTACCTCAAACACTACAAACTGTCTTCAGACTGTTCACTCTATAAAAACTAGTAACACAACTCCACCACTCTTGGCTGTCTAGTAAATAATAGGAACCAGCCTAAAACAATAGTCTACCTTTGTACCTGTGTGAGATGCATTAAGTTTTAATAAATTCTAATATACACGCTGAAATTTTAATGCTTGCTTTCCCGCCACAGAACGCCATCAGTAGCATTATCGAAACATAAAGTTAAACTTAAAAATAAAAATGTTTTTGTTTTCAAATAATTAAAAAAGAAATTCATAAACTCGAAAGCGTGAGAAGCAATAGTAACTCACTAGACGTGACGCAGGTACTACTCAACACACGCACGCGCCGTGTGTGTATATTCAGTAGGTCTGAGAATAGGATGTTAAGTATATTTTATACCCCAAGTGATAAGGGTGGTCCACCCCAATTTTTTTTATAATAAAATGGTCTGAGTTACCTGTCCACAAATCTACAATAGTAAAATCTGTTCTGTCAATGGTTTGCACACATTCTTCAATTCTTGGTGCTTTCTTATTTAGTTCATAAATATCAAATACGTCAACAAATCCATTACTTGCAATAAAACAATTTAATTGGTCATAAATATGTAGAATTAAAACGATTAATTATTTATGGACTCTTTTGTCTTTCCTTGGGTTTAAAAACATGATAAGTATCGGATATTTATTGCCTGCAAATGCATTGTTGAACCTAAGTTAGTTTTAGAATAAATATTATTACTAACCATTTTTTTATTTATTTTAGAATTCTTGCTTTATTCAAAATATGGAAAGAAGAATTAAATTGCTATTTCTTGCTGAAACCAGTGAATTAATGAGTTGATAAGTACAAAGTTTTAAATAACGAAGGTCGCATCGCAAGTCACAACACTCGGTAGTTTTGGTTTTGACCCAAATTCTGACGTCATTGTCTTACCTGGTGGATTATACCAATTTACTATCTAAAATTAAATTTATGTGCGAAAATGATTGATAAAATCGTTATCAATGTCTAGAGAGAATCATGTTGCAATGTTATTTCTCATAAGCGTTTTCCTCAAGATTTGCTGCAGTTTGCGGCTACCAAACACCGCCAACCCCAATAAATACAATGATCATTCTACAACACAATACCATTTCATCTTCAATACATCAAGCAATATGGCGCTGGGAGACCCTCATGATTGCCAAATATGCAACAACGGAAAATAAAATATGGTGAAATTTCCGGCCATCAACATAGAGATGTTAGCATAGGAGGCGGGGCCGCTAGGGCCAGAGCCTGCCAGGGTTGCGGAATTTGTTCGAAAGAGTCACCGTGGCCCCGGAACGCAAAGGGCTTTAGAAGGAACACGGATAGGTTTTAGTCAGTAAGAGTCTGACACGCCCTTCCGCTCCACCCAGAGCGGAAGAAGTCATTTGATGATTTCCCATCCTAAAAAAAAAAAGCCATCGACGCGATTAAGCAGGACAAAATCTTAGCTTTTTCTATTCCAGAGGTCACTACAGCTAAAAAGTATTTGGCCATCCAGAAAAAAGGTATTTTGTAAAAGTTTTAATAAATATAAGGACTTCATAGTTATTTTAAATTAATTATTGGCATTTCTTAAACATGAAGCAATACTGTTTAGAGTCATCTATGTTTCCACCTTTGTTTTTAATGACGGTCTCACAAAAAGCCAATACCTTTGAGTAGATAGTGTATGTCCAAATTTAAGAGCAACAAAACCTGTGTCCATTTCAGCGTTTTCCTGATTAACTTTCTGCTGTGATATAAAACATTATAAGATGTAAGATTGCCATTCAACGTGGCAATGCTGTTGCCAGTCTTCTGGGTACGTTTCTGGATGACAGCGATTCGGAGGAATACTTCGACGCCTAATTTGTGTATATACCTATAAATATATACCTATAGTTAGGGTTAGTAGATATAGATAGGTAAGTTAACAGTTTTAAGTTAGTTATGTACATATATTGTTATTTGCAAAATAAAATTAAAATAAGTGAAAAGATGTAAGGGGAAATTTTGATAAGGCACAAAACGTCAAATCCTTGTAATATCTTCTGATATTTGCAGAGTGAGACAGATAATGTTAAGCAGTGTTAAGAAAGTTGACTTTTTAAACAATGTCGCGATGACGCAGGCGCATGGCGGTCATCAGAGAGCGGTAATCGATGCCGGCTCATTACGAAACAACGGAGCCTTTACGCAATAATGACCCGAGGAGCCACGGGCCTCGCGAACCAATCGTACCCTACTTGCCACAAGGATCTATTAACATAGTTTATTTCTGTTGATCTAAGCTTGAATATTTCTTTATTGTTTTTTTTTTTTTAATATTTAGATACCAATTCGACGATATTACCAAAGTTGCTGGAAATGGACGCACTGAACCAGCTGAAAGAATGGCAGAAAGAAAGGAGGTCAATACCATTTACTGAGAGGTTCTAGGCTAATGATGATATCGTTTGATGAAAAAAAAAAGGCTGATGATACTATTAATTCAAATACAGGGACTTCAAATGCTCAAATACGGTGCATCAATGGAATGTCTGGTAATGCAAAACACGGTGGGTGAAAAGCGATCAAAACTGTCGCTCGAAATAAAGTTGGTCAAGTCTCATCTGAGTCATCGGGACATAGATAAACCAGCAGTTCAATTCCTAGTATGGTGCAACGTTTTTTAAAGAAAGAAGAAAAAGAAGCAGTGCGATTCTGTAAACATCTCACCGTGAAAGCTTAGTTGAAATGAACGTGAAGTGAGCTGTCAATCCATACAAATAAGATGAAATGACAGTTCACTTCATACTCTCTCCACCTCAGTACACACTGTGAGCTGTTGACAGAATAGACCGGCAGGTTTCTATCGAATAACTACAATGGATGGGTCGTAACTATGCAAAGGCGAACGAAAGAAGAGAGCGCAAAAAATGTTGCAAGCATAACTTTACGCACGAACATAACTAAATAAGGAAATTGTAACTTTGTTTCTATGAATAACGCCAAAGATACCAATCAAAATAAACGATCAGGATTTATGAACGCGCGTTATTTTACTGGTTTGTTTGTCTTGTGCTAGTCCCAAATAAACATTTTTCTTTCTTTCTTTCTTTTCTCTTTCTTTTAAGTACCTACCTCATTATTATCCAATTAGATGCTATAGGTACCTACTTAACAGGATATGTATCGCTTTGTATGTTACTACATTGTTATGAAAATATGATTTTACCACAGGTAGGCACAAGCACCTTCAATGTAGCCTTTAAACTTCTTTAATAAATCCAATTTCCAGCTCACCGAAGCAAAAACTTTGAATTTACCAGAAATGTGGAAATTACTTATTGTATCCTATCCTTACCTGCCACCAAATCAAAGGCTCAATTATTAAGTACTAAATAAAACTAATTAAGCCTCGTATTTTACTTAATTTATTCAGAATCTGACTTTACAATCGAAATAACTTCAAGTTTAACTTTTTAGCGGTCAAGTATAAAATATTTATTGTTATAGCAAGGTTAAGGATTACGTAAATCAAAGGATATTTATTAACTATGAAACAATAGCTTTATTTAGAGGCTGGTATTTTTCCCTTCATTGTTCAAAGAGGAAACTGCATTAGTTGAAAACCTGGCACTGATCTGCCGGTTAAGAGTGATAAATGAGGTTGTTAGTTGTCAAATTCGAGATCTTTCGGAGTAAACAACAAGAAAATTTGAAGAGTTTAAAGACATTTCAACGAAAAAGAAGCCGTTGAATTTTGTTAATGAACATAAGTAAACTACACTCTGTTTTAGGGCCGCAAGTCGCAGTTGTTGCCATTTTTTTTTTTTTATTCTCAACTTCAAATAAATATACTTCGAATCGGAACTCACCATTTCATGTCTAGGCAATTACCTAGTGTCCATTCCAGGTAGCCTGGAAGAGGTCGCGGAATTAGTAAAGTGTGCCCAGTTTTAGTGTTTTAGTTTCCTTTTTTATGTGTATTATAGTGCAAAAAATAAAATAGTAAGAACGACAATGTAAACCAAAGTGCGATTCTGTTAACATATCAACGGCAGCGTGTAAGCTTAGGTGAAGTGAACATGAAGTGGAGCTGTCAATCCATACAAACAAGATGGAATGACAGTTCACTTCATGCTCACTACACGATAAAGCATTTCACTTGGTTAGAGCACGCCTTTTTGTTCATATATTTCCAAAGCCTTTCCCATTGATATGTTTGCTGAGTGAACTCGATCGAGTGACGGTTGACTGAGGGCACGGCCATGAAAGCTTACAGGTTTGAAACAGACTCAGTGTCAAGACAACTCATTACGGAAAGTGGTAGCAGTAATTTAATATCACTTAAATACTCAACAGAAATGCCATCAAAAGCCTAAGTAAAGATATGGCGACTAAAATAGAAGCATTTTAGTTAGAAGCATAAGGTACAAAAAATGTCCACACGTGTAGTCTCTAAAGTCGCTATTTTATGTCCCGATTATGATAACTTGGTATGGTTTTCACTATCAAAAAATCTGCTTAGCCTTCCCCAATCAATGAGGGTCGGCTTCCAGTCAGTACCAGTATTTTACAAGGACCGAAGGCCTATCTGACCTTTACGACCCAGTAACGCGGTATCTCATGGCAAGACTAGTGTCGGATTTTCTGAATCCGTAACGACACTAGACGATGACAGCCCGTCCCAACGGCTTAACGTGCTTTCCGAGGGACGGGACTGTCTCGGTCTACTACTACGTAATTAAGCCACACACCTTCCGGAAGAAATTTTCCAAATGATAGTGGAAACCGGGGAGCACGTTCCCCAGTTTCCACTATCATTTGGAAAATTTCTTCCGGAAGGTCTATATGATGGGTTCATGTGTGGGAAAACCTAGTATTGGAATAACTAGCAGTTGATGAAACCTGTGGTATAGCAATACGTTTTGTAATCACGAATACCTTACCATTTGTCACAGTTGACTACCATCTACAGCAAACACGGAACAAATTACGCTGCCTAAAACCTTCTGTGTTAAATTAGTTTAAAAATTGTACAATGACTTGCTCAAATTTATCAATCAGAAGCTCGTCACACCGTAGCGTAGTCTAAGGTAAAGAACCTGATATTTATAGAGTTCGATGGCTAAATTAAATATAATGTTTGTTTAGTCGCCAGTTTATGTCAGTTCCTATAAAAATCGAAATCATAGTAGAAATACAGAAAGACGATGAACTAAGCATTTCGCTCAGTTCACCATCAGTCGAAAATTTATAATCATTTAGGATATTTTATAATGATATCGAGTTTGCATTTATCCGGTGACATTTACACAATAAATAGCTCATATCTACCTATAATTGTGTGCCTTTTTGTGTATTGCTGTCGGTTCGCCAATGTTTAAAATATTTCATAACTATGACGCATAGAGCCTAGTAAAACTTGGGCAGTGGTTCACAATGGTCTAAAAATAACAAGGGTCGTACAAGGTCAGGGTGTAAGTCCTCCCACTTTGGCAGCCCGTACCAGTCCTCCCCACAACGTTCATGTGTAACTCAACACCACACGTTAGGGTGAATACAATATAGCTGTTTGTGCGGAAAAACTTCCCCTGGCTCATAAAACGAATACTAATTACTTCCTTGTTGCCCCTTCAGCGTTTGCCCCGAAAATTAGTTCTGGACTAAGATCCACTTTCTGAAACCAAAATAGTCGCATTTCTAATGTGAATGTGAATTGTCAAAAGCTCGTTAACTGCTTGTGATTGGTTGGACGTGTCTATAAATAAGTTGTTTCTTAAGGCGGGGTATGCCTGATAGGTAAGTACGTGATAGGTAGATACCTATCTCTCGCTCCGGTTGGTAGTGGCTAGACCGGGACTTTTGCCAGTCATCGTCTGATTCTGGTCATATTCATGACAACGAAAACTAATTTTATGACAATACTTCCAATTACTTTTTGCCACAAACATTAGGTACCTACAGACAAATCAAGCTGTTCAGTCACGTTCATGATACGAAACCAATATAATAATGATGTGTCAAAGTTCCCAATTGCTTAAAACTGAAGGAGCAAAGGATTTATTCCAGGAATCAAAGGTAATGAGCGAATATGAAAGATAAATATACTCACAGGATAAATACTTAAGACGACTGCAACATGGCTGATTTTGTCTCGCCAGTGCTTCAGCGCCGTCCGGAGAGTAATGACGTACAGCGAGCATATTATCGTCAGCACCACCAGCCCGCAGACCCAGATCACCCAGGCGTAAGAGTGGAGAGCTATGGAAAGATGAAGAAGATTAATATAATAATAAAGGATAAGAACTTGTAGCAGATTGGTAGCATCCAAATAGGCGAAAATCGCTTTAGGGCCATGAAAATGGTGGAATTTTAAACGGCGAGTAGGTAAATCACAGAGCCTGAGCTTAACACTATACAAAGCATTTATTAGTACCTACTGCGATCAATAAAATTCTTTTCACAAGTTGACAAGTTTGAGCCCTTGTTTCGGCACGTGTATTTTCATACTTTATGTAAACAAATAACAAGCCACCTTGACCTTTGAGTCCCCGACGAAGTGACGTCGATAAAATAGAAATTGTAAACTTTGAGAACTCCGGCTCTGAAAGTTTCTAATGTCCAAACCTCTTATATAAGGCGACATACCGTAGCAAGAGTCATGGCGAATGCATCTTATTTAAGCGACACTGATACCTATTAATGTTACAAGAGAACATCCCATGGACCTAATACATCATGAAGCGTTTTTAAGAAGTCAGCATGGGTCCATTCGTTCACTTTTCAATTTGATTGATTCCTTTGGGCTCTACGATACCCTTTTTGTTCCAAGTTGAATCTCAAACTCCAGACACAAAGGCTATTTATAACCAGACTCGTTTCAGATCAAGCTCTACAACCTAACAAATAAGCTAAAAAAACAAAAAAGCTACGACTTGACTGGACAAAACTCATTAAACTCAACTACATAGGTAGGTACCTACACCGTGTGAAATCAGCCTCTGTTCGTGCGTGAGATTTTTTTATTTTAATATTACTTAAGTTTTTAAGTAAATCAACTTGTACTCGCGTAGTTAGTTCCATATTTTGTTCTTGTTATATTATTTTTTCACATTGACATTGAAAATATTGTGAAAAAAATACTTGCCGCGTGACGCACGGATTTTCCTCAGAACTTGGCCTGCTTTACTTCCTGAAAAAGTTTGCGAACGGTCTAGATGCCTTTAAAAACCCATATTCTATCCTGAACGTGCTCAGCCACAAGCTCGACAGCCCCCTTCTGTGGCACTGGGTTCAAGCACAAGTGCGTGTGCAATTTAAGTATTTACCACCCTCTGGGGCCCCCACCAGAGGGTGGTAAATACTTAAATTAATTTTTAATTTTAACTAACGTAGGTTTTTAAGTTGTACTACTAACAATATTATGGCCCTAAAAATTTCTGAAATAAAGAGATTTTTTTTCTAATACTTACTCAGGGTAAGTACTTTAAATGGAGATTAACATGACGCATATAACCTACCTACACACATATTATGTATTTAAAAAAATAAAACGAATACGCGCCTGTTGTAGGTAAGTAAACATGTTCCAAAAAACTTTCCCTTTTCTTTACTCAATACCTAGATACATTTATACCTATACTTGCATTGTTATAATCGACTTAGGTACATATTCGTCTTCATTAGAACCTCAATAAAGCTATTGGTAATTAATTATTTTATTGTGACAAAGATCAGACACCAGTGACGCGGTAGATCCATGAGGAGATGGCGAGACGAACTGGGGTTCTTCCAATCTTTTTGGCAGGAGTCCAGCTCAGATTGCCCAAAAAAGTCTAAAATGGAAAGAAAGAAGGGAGGCCTTTGACCTGCAGTGGGCTTTTTAATAATAAAGTATCCGAATCAATCCTAATTTCTTTTTGTTGTAAAAAGCAATATTTCTCAATAACTAATCAGTAAACGGTCTCCTAAATTCATTATATCCTTTTCATTCATTTTGAGCAATTTAAATGTAAAACCAATTGGAATTTTAATTATTCTCTTAGCATCTTTCCCTTTGTATTTGGGTAACCATTAGATAAAAATGTCCAAATGCTAATAGCTAAATTGCTATTGCTATTTAACACCTTTTGTACACACATTTAAACTTTAGGAGGTCATGCCACGTGCCATAGATAAGTGTTAATAACCCTTTTCATTTATGTCAGTTGCAGTGGTGGCACAGTGGCAAGGGCCCCGACTACGGTTCGAACCCATCCAGGTGCTTTATTTATGTTATTTATTTCACACCACCACCACTGCTCTCAAAACGATAGAGGAAAGTCTAGGAAGTCCTAGAACCAAAAATTATCCCATATCCCTTCTCACCGCACCGGGTTTTTGTCTAATTCTTTAGCTATTTCTACCATTAAACTCTGGAATATGCTACTCCTTGACATCAAGAAGATGGAAGCG
Source organism: Mamestra configurata (assembly GCA_002192655.3). Lineage (NCBI taxonomy): Eukaryota > Metazoa > Arthropoda > Insecta > Lepidoptera > Noctuidae > Mamestra > Mamestra configurata. Next base: position 39,296 of record NDFZ01005120.1, on the reverse strand, counting down.
TAAAATCCGAAAACACTACTTAAAAGCTTGTCATTCTTAGTTGTTCTTCGTCATGATTATTATGAATTCTCTAAATCAGTAAGATTGTTAATATATCATATTTATTAGTTTATTATTTTAGCATTTATATGCATTTTATTAGTACCTATTATATATTATTTGTGTATTATTTCCGAATCAAAATTCTATTCTAAATATTATTTTTATTTGTTGTAAACCTACCAGTGTAGTATTTTGAACCCAAAGGTTGACTGGTAGAGAATGCCTTGATGCATTAAGTCCACCCAGTATTGTACATTGAGTTTAAACAAATAAATAAAAATTCGAAAACGTGACATCGGCCAATCCGCACTGAGCCTGCGTGGTGACTCGCAGCCCACTTCCTCTCACAGAGAGGTGGCCTATGTCACAGTAGTGGGAACATATTTTTAGGCTGGTGATGCTATTCATTCATTTGTAGTTGAATAACCCTGTGACAGCACACGGGAAACTTTTAAAAAACATTTCCGCACTGCCCTATAGTTTTACTTTTAATGTTAACAACCTCTAAAAGACACAAATGAACTTAACCACTCATTTGCACTCCTCTGAAAATGTCATGGCTCCGTAATTAATGATGTGAAAAATGATATGTTTCTGTGCCGAGCCCTAAAACTAAGCGGAAGGGTTAATCGTGAAACGATGTTGAATCAGGAAAAGTTGAAACACGAAAAATAATGTTCTTTTCGCATGAAAAGGTGGGAATTGTGGCTAGCGCGTTAAATTCATAATGCGTAAGAAAATTATACTTTCGTTGCGTTAAACACGAATACATAATGCCTTGTATGAGGTCGGTGGGAATGTGGAATTGAGTAATATTTGCAGTAACCTACCATAAATAGTTGGGTATTTAATAGGTGTAAAGTTTTATTGACATGGGCAGTTCCTTTATAAATATGTAAATTTTTTATCTTGTGTTTTGTTTGCACAGACGCCAGCACATCGAGCTACCCAAAACTGTAAAAATTCCCAATCAACCTTGAGCCTATTGATTCAGCGATAAAGTTGAAAATCTAGTAAAGAAACTTGACAGTTTGTTGTATCTTGATGTGCTGGCGTCTGTACCTACATGAATCAATAGATATCTATTGAATACTTTATTGTACACCATAACAGCTTATATTAATTAACAGTGATTTAAATAGTTCATGTACAAAGGCGAGCTTAACTCAAAATGAGTTTTCTACCAGCAAACCTTTGAGTGATAGAGAGATCACAATAGAGGGTAGGATCCAGTGCACAAATTTTACAATGCTACATTTTGTATCATACATAAATATACCTACATAAGTACATAAACATTTAAATATATACATACATATAGATATGTATGTATATATTTAATAATATTTATAGAAATATTATATCATTTAGGAGAATTAGGAGTGTGCAGGATAGTAAAGAGAAGGGATAGGATGTGAGTATCTCGCCGACGCCAAATTGGCAGCCACTCCAGTTTGGTCCGGAACTCCGACACATGGTAATATTTCCGGAGGCCAAAGATAAACCGTATCTAAATGTTTCCATGACACAATGTTTGTTTACTTTAGGGATTAATAAGTAGATAATTTTGTGACTAATCTATACTAATATTATAAAGCTGAAGAGTTTGTTTGTTTGTTTGTTTGTTTGAACGCGCTAATCTCTGGAATTACTGGTCCGATTTGAATGATTCTTTCAGTGTTGGGTAGTCCATTTATCGAGGAAGGCTATAGGCTATATTTTTTTTTTTTTTTCAAAATTAGGGATCCGTAATAAAATTGCTATTTCGTAACACAAGGTGTAAAATCAAAAACCTTTTTTTGCGTGCGCTGCAAAAACTATTGACAAAAGAACAAAATGATGTACTACGGGTTAGAAGATCCCATTAAGACCTACAAAAAAGTCCGCGAGAACATATATCTAGCTATCATGGTTTAATCACAATAACCCATTTTGTGTTCAAAATAATTATTAAATCGTCTAAAGAAAAAAAACTACGTTAAATACGTATCGTAATATTAATCTTTATCGAAATTAAGCATTATGTTATCAAGAGTATTTATGTAGAAGTAAAATACTTTTTGTTTCATCTCAATCGGATATTTCGTTTAAAAGTTATCACGTGTGTAAGATGTTAAGAGTTGGTACCTATTAATGAGTTATGGGCCATAGAGTTTTTTATCAACATAAAATCCTGTAATAATCTTTTTCGAAATATATTTGTTGATGATTGTAAGTATAAGATCTTTGAAGAGTATAATAAATACATTTCTAAAATAACTCTGCTAAGGAAATCCACGCGCGCATAATGTTTTGAACAGTTCTGAAGACATTGATAATTGCATTAACTTCGGTAATGGTAGTTGAAACTTCTAATACAATTAAAGGAGTTTTAATCTAATAGAATTGAAAAACGCCCCAATTTTTTGGGTAACGTAATTCCTCCAAACTCACGAGATTCAACGAATCCTAAATTTTGATTCTAATCTTGAAAATTAAAAGCAGAATATTTTTAGTATTTATTTCCTTTGGGCCAAGTTCTTTTGCAATTGTATTGAGTGCTTTTATCATTTGTATGCTCAGTATTCCACAATCACCAGTAAATTCTATAAAGTTCAATGAACTTATTTGATCTTTATTATGAACTTTATTATAGCAATACAGAATAAAGCGAAATAGTGATACAAAAGCGGCTTTCAAATAATTCTCAAAGAGATATTAAAAAGTGATCAAATTAACACAAAGGGCTCAAAACAGCTATTTTATAGGAACTAGCACTAACAAGTCTAAAGCAACTTGGGAGGTAACCAATTCTATGAAATTTAATATTCCTAAAATGATAGCAAGACATTTTAATGATTATTTTATAGACTCAGTTCAATCGAATGCCGATAATTTGCGAATAATACTCAAACAGACACATCATCAGGATTATATATCTAATCTATCTAAACTAATATTATAAAGAGTAAAGATTAGTTAGTTTGTTTGTTTAGAATTAAGGTTGATAATGTACATGTAAACTACACTTCAAATTACTCAAATCGGACCTTTCGTTTTAAAGTTACGACGGGCATAAAAATGGTCTAAGTAAGAAAAATGTTACGGTTTGAGCGAACTGGGGAGAATCTTAACGCTTAGTCCGATGAAGCTGAAACACGGCATTAATGTTTTGGATAAAAAAAGAAAAATAACAAATATTTGGATTTTTCGATGCTCTAAGTAAGAAAAATGTTGCGGTTTGAGCTAACTGGGGAGAAACTTAATGCACGGCATTAATGTTTTGGATAAAAAATTAAGAATAACAAATATAAGGGGCGAAAAGGGTTGATGAATTTTTCAGGGGAGGACATTATTGCTTACTTCAATTTACGTGGAAATTGGAATGAACAAGCTAAAAGTGGGAAATTTGAAACAGATCTAACAATGTTTACATAGTCAACCTCTGGCGGGGTGAACGGGGTGAACTGGGTGGATAGTAGGCTGATCCTGAGACCGTTGAATAGATATCGTAGTGCTTAATTTTCCAAAACTTACCTTTAAAAAGGGTTTGAGGGGGCGTTGAAGTTTGTGGAGTACCTACTAAATCCGCGCGGACGAAGTCGCGGGCGAAGTGCTAGTAAGTAGATAAATGGCACTACTAGTCCATCTACATTACAAATCTAAAATCATGGAAACATGATTATACACTTCCAGTGTGGGTACCTAATTATTCTAGTCTGGCACGCAATTAATTTCACACGAAACAAAACCACATGGACACATTTTTACATTCATACATACATAATAAACGAATATTGAATTGTTGGAGTTAGTCAATCTTTATATGTTTTTTTTATTGATTATTGTAAGTACTTCCGCGATGTGCGTTAATTTGTTTATGAATAAACTCCAATTAATTTTGATGTAAAGTAACAATTTGATTCAAAATAAATTAAAACAACATTTCGGTCTGATAGTCCTAGTCGATTCTATAATTAATAGTTTTGCATGCATAATTAAAAAGGTTGTTTCCGATGCTACAAAAATCTGTCTTGGATGTCTGTATGAAGTGCCGAATGACCGATGCTTAAAAGTAAGTAGTTGCCCTTCCAATCAATTTAAAATACGATGCCAAAAAGTACTAAAAGGTTAACAACTCCATCGATACAAAATCCTTTTATGAACGAACCGAAATCAATTGAAAACAATGAATCTCAACAAATTTTTAACACTTAGTACAGAACGAGACAATATATCTATTAATCTAGAACAAAATGGAAAAGGAATGTTAGCACTAAAACGATTCCATAATCTATGCAATGAACTTAATAGGACATTTGTCGTTAGTCTTTTATGCCAAACCTATATATTTAATCGATTGTCAAGGTGAATATCATTCTTAGGGATACAAGATTTCATAGAAAGTTTTTTTTAATCAGTCATGTTACCGAAAAGCAAGGTTTTTTTTTTAGTTTCTAATGAGCCCGCTTCAGTCCGCGATCTCGCCTGATAATAAGCGATGGATGAAGTCTATGATGGAGCAATCGATCCGAAGGGTGTTTCCTGATTACACTCGGTTTACAGGTTTAAGGGGCAGTATTAGATCTAGGTTACACATACGTATTATTATTCTGGCTTCAGTTCCACACTTTGGATGTGTGGATTAAAAGGACAATGGCCGCGTTTGTATGGACTCCATACCCAGTGCAGCCTGATTCTCTTTTGGAGGAGAAACGCCTGCGCACTCCATCAATAGCTATTATCAACAACCAACCACAATTCAACCTAGCTGCTCTACTGAGAAACTCATAATAATCAGCAAGACTAGGATTTGAAACACGAGATATTTCCAAGGCGCGTGTTGTTTTTTATTCCGTCTTAACGACATTGATCTTGTCTCAATTAACACCACAATTGGCCTAATTAGACCTACCGTGGTACGTGCTTCTGTTAAAGAAATTAATATGACAGTAAAACCTTATGAACGATAGGAATCTCTTATAATTACAAAGACTTCTGTGCTTGTTGTCTAGCTATTGTTGCAAGACTTCCGGGAGTCGTCTCATGAATGAAACTATCATGAACTATCATGAAATTGATTTTGGAAACGCAAATTATCGCAAATTATCGTTACATTCAAAGGTCGAAGCTTCGGTTGCTAATAGCAACCGAAGCTTCGACCTTTGAATGATGAGTCACAGCTCTTTTAGGGCAACATGTGTACCATTATTGCATCATTTAGTTCTAAAATTGAGCCGGAACTTAGCATAGCTTAGAGAAGAGTTCTTCGAAAAACAAATGGTGTTCGCCAAAATGTTTGACATCAGTCACTTTAAGTATTTGTCTATTGTAAATGGTTGTTCGGCGAACGGAAATCACGACCACACCTAGTTGCCTCGGGACTAGTTGGGGAGAGTAAGATGTGCCTATTCCCAACGAGAACCGATTTCCGTAGCATGTTACATTTTCGGAAGCTTTTTCTTCATATTCGGTGTATATTTTCCCTAACCATGCCTAGAGGATAAAGGCAATATTTTAAAACGACATAATAACTTCAACACGTCTAGTGAGTGTGTAGATCAAATATACTCACTAGAGGTGTTACTAACACATGCTATTAAGAACAGATCAACAGACTATCTAGGTATGCAACTTATGCAAGTTAACTCTGTTGCCAGACCAAAGCACATTAAGCAACCGATTCTCTAAGCACCTCTCACAAATTGCATAGAAACGTACTATCTACATATTACCGCCATCTGCAATAATAACCATGATTTCAAATGTTCCGACTAGGTGTTTTAATCATTGGTTTCACATCCGCTATGATATTGGTCAGTTTGATCAAATGCTGTAGAAATAGGTTAAATATACCGACCTTCCTGCTGCCTATTTAGGCATCATTTGCTATTCTGTAAAAAACCTTTTACGGAATACACCGGCTAGGTAGTACCGATTTCAGTGCAATAAGATAAACATGAATGTCTGCTATCATCAATGGGAATGGAAATCTGTTACCTACGTATAGAGACATTATGTAGCGTGTATCTTCATGAGTTGAGAAGGAAATAACCTGTACGTGCTTAGGAGATTCTTGAAAGAGCAATCAATGTTATAATTTAAGTACCTACCTATCCAATGATGACTTAACATTTTAAATCTTTTGATTGATGTCTAAGGTTTAAAATGACGATGAGATGCCTCATCGTCATTTCATTGAGTGGATTTGAATTGAAAAGTACTGAAAATCTTACACTTGACAAACATAGAATATTTGCGACCTAGCCGAATCATCTAGCTAAGTACCCTTATCTTAGCTTACTTTTAACAAAATATTGTGCTTGTAGTGATCCAACCGGTCGATTCTGCAAAATACTCGAATTGAGCTTTCATTCCAACTGCTAGAGGTTGACAGCTCACTACGGATTGAAGAATATCTACGTGTGAAATGTCTAACAAGGCAGTTTTCTGAATTCTACAGGTGCATTCAAACTGAACTTTATAAAACCAGAAGTTCTTTTTTGTGTGGCTTTTGTTGGTGGGAACGATTTTTACGTTCCCGAATTAATTATTGTTATAAATTACAACGCATGATTTTAGTGTTAAAATTCGAATTGATTATCATATTTAACAATAACACAGATGGTTATCTTTGACCTGGGGTATGCCGCCGACACAAAAGTGATCCGTTTGGATAAACACAACCACTTAACACAGGTTAAAACAAAAACATCATCGTGCATCTGAAAACATCTGTTTAAATTAAAAATCAGATTAATTCCTACAACAGTACAAAATAATTTATTTCTTGTAGGTATCGAATTTACAGAGCAATGAACCTTTTTTGAGTTAAAAAAACAATGGTGCAAATATACCTATACAGGTAGAAAGAAATTAGGAATTTAATTTAGATAAGTAGAAGAAAGAAGATAGGTACGTACCTGAATAGGTTTTGTGAAATTTCATCAATTGTTTTGTGAAAGTTTTATTTAAAAAGGGACGTCGTGGAGGAGAATATTTATTTTCCAAAATAATTGGACACGTATTTTTTGCCATTTCAAATCGCTAAAGATAAAACGCATCAAAGTTCAAGAGAGAGCTGGTGACGTCACGTCGCTAGTAATAATTGTACTATCGTAGTAACGTCTTGCGAGTTCACAATGCACTGTATCATCGTATTTTTTTTTTTACGAGAAAAAAGAAAAAATACGTGTCCAAAATTTTTTGGAAAATAATCTGACAGATTAATTCGATTTTTTCAGTACAATACCCTATTAGGTACCTATCGGTTCCTTACTGTGTACAATCCCGCAGCACTATTCCTAACCACTGGAACTCCTGAGCCAGAATCATCTCCAATAGTAAAACGCCGAATCAATGAAGCTCAAAGAAAGATTCCGGAGAAACGAATAGTATAGGTACCTTCTCTTTAATATATGTACACCATATAAGTTACAGAAAATATAGATACGACAACAATTCGACAGTCTTGGATGCCGCTACGAAATAAATCTATAAGGAACAGCGGAGGACTGAGGAGTAGAAAAATATATTTTCTCTTCCCTCCTTATCTCGGACGGATGTGGAAAATATATTTTTCTGCAGGAGCTTTTAAGCAGGAAACAGAACGGAGCTAGGCCATACGCACCAAGGGTCATTTAAAAGGGGGTAAGCCCAGTTATAAAAATTAAAAATGAACACTTATGTTAATAGGTCTCCTATAAACACCTGAGTTCCGGAAAATTGTTGTGATGACGGAAAATCTTCTTAAACTTTATAAAGGATGACTTTTTAAAGACACGACTTATGCAAAAATCAACTCCCGAAAGACTAAAATGCTTTTGCTGCCTACAGTTTTGCACTAATAAGTCGGCAAAATGTAGGGAACAGCGTACCTGCTACTTAGTTTTTCTTTTTTGGGAGTGTATTTTAAAATTGGCTGGTCTTTGAAAAGTAGCCCTGTACACAAATAGGCCCACAATGCCCAGTAACCGTTTCTTAACTGCCTAGCAACTGTGGAATTTTATTAATGCAAATAAAATACAAAGCTTATGCAACTATGTGTCATTGTAAAGCCTGTCACCAACCGAGCTTAATCACGTTTGAACTTACCTGCACAACTTTACGCCACTCTAAAACCAGAGAAACACAAATTGCATTCTTCAAGGACTTGGCACTTGGCTTATTTTTTCTTAATACTCTACCATTACATGTGTTGCAATTATTTATTGCAGTTGTTTTTCAGTTTATTTTGCTTTGCACGATTTTAAAGAGAATATACCTAAAGAGTGCAAGTTAACGTAGCCGTCTTTACGTTACTTGGGACTATTTATCTTATAAATGTCACAAGAAATTCCCTTGAACTTTGTTACCTCTAGTAACCCTTGCGAGTCAGGAAGCACTATCTTTTTTATTTTATTTTTTCTTGTTGATGTTGATGAGAGGTTTCTGACTCATAGGTAAGTAAGTATTAATAAATTACAATTATGTCGGCAACTGTAAGTGGGTTGAGTACCTAAGTGTCTTACAGATAGGGTTAAAGTAGGTATAACAGTAAACTGCTGTGTTTAATTGAATATATTACCACATAATAACGATACAGCGGTCTTAAAAAAAATAGATTTCTCATTATCTATTTTATAAAAGGTACTATTCCATTTATTCGCTAGCTTATAAAAAAATCACATATGTAAGCAAAATTAAATCATTATACAGGCTGAAGACAATGCATTGTAGTTTCCCCCAAAGTCGGAGTCAGTATGAGAGATTCACTTGAAAACCTTAGCATCAGTTTTCCTTTTCGTCCTGAGGTCCAATCTCAAAAAAACTGAATCCTTCACAATAATTGCCAAACCAGGGTAAAAAAGATACCAAAACGAAAGAGCACGCCACAATAGTCAATTGATAGTAGGTTAGGCACTAGGTAGCATAATTAAAACGAATTAAGTTATTTTACTTCGTAACATTTGGATAGTGGCAAATAAGTACATAAATATTATCTATCTATACCCATTTATAATTTTGGATAAAAGATAAGCTACATTATCAAAACCAAACAAATGATTCATTGGTTAAAGAATTATTTTGACGTAGGAAGTATTTTAACAAAACAATGATAACCAAATAGATAACATTTTTAAACGTAGTCCTAGAAAACTTTTAAATGTATATCATGTAAGTATGTATAATCTAGACTTCTGGACAGTTAGTGACCGAGTTACTTTCTTATCATAGGGGTAACGACCCAGTTATCCCCTAATAACTATTTAAACTGCATTATTTAAATTGCAGTATTCAGTTTCACCAAAGAGGTTGTCATTCCTATTGTATAAGGGAATTTAAGTCCTACCTATCCAAACACTTTTTTGTTTTTATTGTCTAACATTGTCCATTTGCAGAGAAATATTTTATGAAAATTTTCAGAATTGGATTAATCAGGACTCATAACAAAAGACTGCTTGATTCACAGCAGAATAAAATTCATACAGGAATGCCGATTACAACAAGTCAACAAACGCATAAATTCGGCAAAAGCACATTGGTACGTCAAATAAGTTAAAGTTTAGAAAAAGCGTTTATGAAAATACCTGAAAAATATGTCGCAAAATCGGGATTCTGGCTGTAGCTATGGCACAGGAGCGTTGAATTGATTGCAATGTTCGTTTCGGGAAGTGACTTGTCTGCACTTATGTGACGAGCAGTGAGAATGCGCGTCCCACTACTAGCTTCGCCTGTCAAATCCATTTTAACTAAATCACTCTCTATCTAGTTTCAAATTGTCACTTATAGTTTGTTATTTTTTTATTTTCAGCCCAACTTTTATTCATACCATATTCGGTATTTTCTTTGTTTATTTTTAATCACTAGTTTTAAAAATCGAATTTCGCGCGTCATTCGCTCCCGACGGTTGGTGCGGGCGCCGAGGCAAAGACATCTGAGCATACTGCCAGAAACAAACAGCCCAGCCAGCGCTTGCTGTCGCCGCTTGCTTATTGCGTTCACTTTCTTTCGACATTTTAGTGGCAGTGTCTGCGCAACGCCTTCACTAGTGATGTGCGATACTCCTATTTTCTTCCCAATTGGTAGGTAGATACTTTTGTTAGTTAGGCACATGTTTTGACGCAGAAGGTATTTGAAATATTAACCCGATCACGGTTTATCAGTAGTTACACAGGTTAGCGGCACATAATAGTGATAACATGGCCAAATTTACGATAAGATTAGACCATGTTTTATTGGGAATACTTGGATCGTTTATTCGGTTTTGCTTATAATAGAGATCAAGGATAATAATAAAATCGCTAACACTTTGGCACTGTAAATTATATTTTTTATAGGTATCATTATCTATTTATTAGCTTGAAAATACGAAGGTACGTACCTTAACCTCCAGCATGTAAGTCCTAAAAAAACAAATTAATTAAATTCGTGTTACGTCCAAACAAAGACATCACACAAATACCACTTTCATTTCATCGATATTTAAACTATTGACATCGCACAGCACCACATTACTATGAGGTAACACTCGTAGTAACATTAAAAATCGCTGGGTAATATCCAACTGGCCAACTTCATGCTCTGCTTGTATCAAAGATTGCAAACATCATTGGCGTTATAAAACAATACATGTGTGCTCTATGACATCCATGTTTATTGAAACAATTGCTCAATAAAAAAGTTATTCGATGTGAGGTAATGGGGATATTAAATAACAATAGGTAGGTATGTGTAAATCATCTAAGTATTCATCTGGGAAATCCCGTATATATAGGGATAGTATACAACGTTCCGTATATAGCTAGCTACTACGGAAAAAAAGGAACGCACATAATCTCATGTAGTGAGGGAAGAGCAGCTAACTTTCTCTTTACGAGTAGGCACGACTTATACGATACGAACATGTTATGTTCCTACACGGAACCACGGTCTCCACATACACATCCTGCCACAGATTAACAACGTTAACAGTATTATTGATAAATAATTTTCCTAGCTAGCCTTAGCGCAGCTCTGATGGAAAAGGGTAAGCAGAGCTACGTAAGTTAAAAAGGGAGACATGAGTGCGAAATGTGTGCAAGGAATTTGTGCGAAAAATGTGTGCAAACAATGCGGGCGAGGAATGTGAGCAAGACATATACTAGAAATGTATGTTCCCACTAAATCAGCTGCCCACAGCTGTAAAGATACCGCTACACATGCTCGCAGCTCTCAGCTGCACACCTTCCAGCTAATTGGTTGTTTTTGGAGACGTGAAAAAATCATAGTAAGTATAGTAGTAGCCTATATGCATAACGAATTTAAAAGGAAAACTATCACCGCTACCTAGGCTTAACGAATTCATTCGTAATAGTCGACCAACTTATAAAATAGAACCGGGTTAGTAAAAAAAAACCTAATAATTCAAAACCTTTTTACTATTCTTCTGGCATGGTTTAGGTCAGTGTTCCGCAAAGTGTGTGCCGCGGCACACTGGTGTACCGTGCTAATTGGTTGGTGTTCCTCGGAAAAAATCGGCTATCTCTAAAGTTAAATAGACAGATGGACGAAAAATACCTACACAGCCGATGAAACTGAATTAGGACATTTTTGGCTATGAGTAAAAAAATAATATCCTCAATTTCTCAGCATGCTATTGCAATAAGTAGGTACTTTTGCCACTTGCAACGACCTATTTATGTGAATTAAAATTTTCAATTATTACCACAAAAAAAACCAAAAAAAAATATGGACGAACAGATGAGAGTAGCCCTGTCAACGATTACTCCAAATTTGGACCTCTTATGCTCAATTAAACAAGCTCATGTTTCGCATTCTCTTTTCTGCAATATAAAGTTTAGGATTGTTGATTAGAAATAAATATTGTTTTGTTGATGATAAATGTTGGTTAAATTTACGTAAATATTTATATTTCATTTATGGTATTTGTTTTGCATGCTGAAAATGATTAAGCAAAATATGTGGAACGATTTTAACTTAAGAGCATTATGTACGCATAAATAAATAATCTATTCTTCTATTCTATTCTACTCTCCAAAATTTCCGATTTCCTAGATGTACCTTGAACACAAAATATTTAGGTGACGGGTAACTACGGAACCCTACACTGCGTGTTGTTGTTAATTATATAAATCAATGGTTGCAATATTTGTACATATGTGAGTACTATGTTCCTTTCGGGCCTTACTAGCAAATTTTTTTTTTTTTTTAAGTTGTACCAGCAGTGGAACCTGCTGGTATTACTTAACACTACCTAATAGTAGGTAGTGTTATTTTGGGTGCATCGTCCACACATATAATCAATTGAAAATATTGTAAAACTTTTATTGCAAAAGAGTAGGTAACTATTGAGTTTCTTGTCCGTTCTTCTCCATAAGAATCTACTTTTGCAAATGGAAAACTAGAGTCACTACAATATTTTTTTTAACAGTTAAATTAGCGTTCAAAGTGCCTTGAAATGGTATAGTTGAAATAAAGGAATTGACTTTGACTTCAGATGACAATTTTATTTATCGAGAGTTAACAATCTCTGAAGATATTTTATTATCATACGGAGTTTGCAATTATCCGGTGATATACATACATACTTACTGCCTACCCCTTTCCGACTTCGGAGAATAAAGACTTTCGAATTAACTGCTGCATGACCTATCTTCTTATTATCTTCACTTAAATTTTATTATAGTCGCAGATGGTGGTAAATTATTCGGAGCTCTGCTTAAATGATCAGGCGTTCGAAACAAGTACTTACGTTAATTTCGCTTCTTGAAGTACATTTTATAGCTAGGTATCTAAGTCGAATAAAGCTGACTAGACATTAGTCTAGTCTAGGACTTCAATGATTAATTGTCCCACTTGTTTAGTCTAATGACATAACTAGGACAGTAATAGTATCTAGGACATCCATCACGTCAGCAATACAAACAACTCATAATAAGCCGGTCTCTTACTTTATTGAATACTAGCTTTTACCCGCGACTTCGTACGTACATACAAAAATAATTTTCCAAATCCGACTGGTAGTTCCAGAGATTAGCGCGCTCAAACAAACAAACTCGTCAGCTTTATCATATTAGTATAGATAGATATAACATAATAATATAGTAAAGATACCTATGGTTATTGCGTTCGGGTTCCCCCGACCTGAACCGACCCGAACACTAAGTGAAGGATAATTTAAGAAAAGTGAAATTTTTATCAGCCTAGGAACAGTCACATAGTTCATAGGCGCCAAGGCTGACTCAACTCAACGTAACGGAGTTCACTAACACTTAAGATCACTAACAGCAAAAAAAAAATTCAGGTATATTTCTATACCTTCCCAAAGAATATTATAAAGACATTTAATATATGAGACACGTTCTCTTATTGTTTCTTTTATATTATTTTGATGTTGCAACATTGTGCCCTTTGCCCTGTAATAGAGTAGGTACCTACCCTGGGCCCCAAGTCTGCTATTACAATAGTATCATAATGGTCTATCATTGATTTCATAATTGTGGATTTTGACAAGTTTCGTAATCTACTAATATAATAGCGTCATTATGACTTTCCAATGGTCAACCACTGACACTCCATTGAAAGAAATGGCATAGAATGGTAATCTCGTACATAATGACAAATGAATGACTGACTTATGCGGTAATCATCTAAAATGTTGACAGTTCCTTTAATCAGTTGTCAAATTGCTTATATTAGCTCTGTTGTCAAAAAGTGTTTGATAATTTATCGTGTTTGTGGAATATTGAATGGAGAAATATATTCACTACGAGCAAATATTCTCGAGCTAGCCAACGCAGTGGATGCTAGAGAAAAAAGATGGGCGGAATGCAAAAGACGTTGTCGAGCCCGTCGCTTGACTAGAATGAATACAAACCCGTCTATTGATTTATTATCCTAGAGCTTTATAACATGAAATAGGTTGATTAATTTGTTATACCTATTTTTTATTGCAGATTCTAATAGCACTTGCATTTTATGCATCGGGGTCCTACCAAAATTTGATTGGACATAGTGCCCTCCATAATGTTTCAAAAATTACTGTATCAAGATCAATAAATGCGCCAGGTCTTTGTGGTTTTCCAGAAAGTCAATGAGAGCCGAAATTTGCTCAATTAGCACCATTTTGTGAAATAACTGAAAATAAATGAAATAACTAACTTAACCTAACTGCAAAACATCGGCCGCTACAAATAAAAACAGATTTAACGTCAGTAAGCAGTATAGTAGTACTCTGTGCAGTAATGACACATTTGACTTTGACAGCAAAACAGATAAAATATTATTGAGTTTCATCATGTTTTTGCTGTTTTCGAACTTCTCACTACTTCAGATTGCATAGAACAACAATAAATAATATTTAAAAATATATTTAAAAGAAATCTGGCATTATTTAATTATCGAATTTAGTAGTAGTTTTTCAAAAATCGTTTCTACTAACGGGTTTTATATTAATGGCAATACGACAATGTCATTCTACCACGATTCTATTACGAGACCATTGACCGACCAATGATCGACCATTATAATTTAGCAGATTACGAACTTTTAGCAAAATGACAATGGGATCGTGTTGGAATGACGAATTTATAAAAATTAGCAGACTTGGGGCCCTGGGTCAGATACGGGGTTCAGTGTTACAATCAACTGATCTGATTAAAATGCAATTTAAATTGGGAATAAATATTATGACCACCAGAAAATACTTCGATACCCTAAGCTCTTTTACCAAAAATAATACTTAACACCAAAAAAATTAAGCCTGAAAAAGTAATAGTTCTAGCTGTTTTATTCACGACTGTAGTTCAAATTGTATTTGGGGACCAAATATAGTAAATGATCACCAAATTTTTGCGAGCATACATTACCCGGAACTCAACTAAGTATTTAGATCAGGTTAATTTCTTCTTTAAACAAAATGTGTAGGTAGGTTAGGTTTTAAAACTGTGACCTCCTACGCATGAGCCGAGCGAGCGAAGCGAGCGGTGCCGCGGTAGCGGCCGGCGAGTGCCAGAAACGACTTGCATTAATAGAAAAAAGAGATTGTTTTTAGTAGGTTTGGTTATAATTTAATATTAAACTGCGGTTTTAATTTTGGTGATCATTTACTATTTTTGTGTCAACTATGATTTTTTTGGAGTCATTTACTTTAATAGGATAGCAAGATGTACAAACTTTGGTTATAGTTTTAAATTAAAATGCGGTTTTATATTCTGGTGATCATTTACTATTTTTGCCTGTGATATTTTACTAAATCAGGTAATCAGTTGAAGTGGGACTGTTATAGTTTAAATCCATGCCAGCTAGAAGTTTATTACTTACCTAAATAAATATTTTCGTCGCTACATTGTCGTTTGTTTTTTTCGTAACACTATGTGTGCCCCACCTTACCTTATGCTTTGAAGTAAAAACCCGCGTCGTAGTCGAGAAAACATGTAAATCAATAATGTTCATGCTGCATTCTAGCTGATAGAACATCCATTAACCGCTTGCCAGTTCCACTGAGTTAGTAGATATTTCCTTTTGTTTGCAGAATTTATGAGCAATTGAAACTTTAAAAGTTACAATTCAATTATATCATTTCCCAACGCACTATTCTAGTTACCATCAGTTACCTATTTATGTACCTAATTTTCTAGACATTTCTATTCAATAAAAATGCAGGCAAAGTGTGTTAGCGCCATCTGCTGTAATTCACGAAGCATATTAAGTGTTAAGTTCAGCTACTCGACACCAGATGACGTTAGCTCACGGAGCAGTTCTCTAAACATTGAAATTGTTTACGGTAACTTATTATTATCGTAAAAACGACTAGGTAGGTAGTAAAAATAATAATATTATTAATATGAAATAGGAGCGTACCTTTATCAACAAATGTAAATAAGTGGAAAATCAAATCTAGTTTTTACAACTTCTTGATTCGCATAAGCAAAGCTTACTTAATAAGATTATTTTTAGAATTATTATTAACTACCTACTATAGGTTTTTAGCACTTATTACAAACATTGGTAAAGTTTAGGTACCTATCGATCTAAATTATGTTGTTTATTTCCTCAAAATATAAAACATGTAGGCTACTAGTGTCCGTGCGTGTTTACATTATTTACTTATGTAATCAGAAATAAAACGAGGACATACTTACCTAATTGAACGGAGATATTTCGAAATGTAAAGAATTGAGAGGATGATGTAAGTAAGTAGGCAGGTGAAGTTGTTTGGAAAGAAAAAACATTATATTAATCATTCTGAGCAACCGCCGAAGCAAATTAATATCATCATGAGATGACAAAATAATAATAATATAAGTACCTAATGAAATGACTGTGAGGTTATAATCAGGTTCATATAATAAAATATGTACAAAATGGCCCAACGAGACCTTTTAAAACTCTGGTCTTGGCACATTTTATTATAAATTAAATACGATTAGATTATTCATTCAAGACAAGATAAAGATATCTAGATGGGTGTTACACCTACCAAGCTCGATTTAAGATACAAAAATCAAATCGTCTATGTTAGGTAAATTTTGAACAAATAGGTAGCTACATGTGTACGTGTAGGTACCTATGTAGATAGTCATGATTACTCATGATATTTCTTCTCGTAACTTTGGTTGAGTCAACATTTTTGTTAGGTAGGTATTATTATTATAAAATGGATCATTAAATATATGGAAAGTAGAAAGTTTATTTAACAAGGTTTATAAACTACTTAAATTTTATATTTTAATTAAATCGAAACTATCCCACTTCCTACACGTTATGTCCCGTAACAGGTGACTGTTACGGGACATAACGAATCACACATTCAATAAATCCGTAGAAAAATCGTTCTTGTACCTACATTGAAAATATGTATTTCGAAAAAAATAGTCAGGGTGTATCGTAAAACGGGAATGGGAACGAAACGCGTTCAGCTAAGGAATGAAAATCCCTATAACATGTGAGTCTTTAAGTCAAGAGTGAATAGGTTACTTCTAGTCAAGCGTGATCCATCTTCGACCGCATCATCGCTTACCATCAGGTGAGATAGTGTTCGAAACCACTAGTAAAAAAATAAATAGCAAAAAACATGTTTTTTAATACTTCATAAAGGTTTTTCTGTAATCAATAGGTAAAGAACTACTTACTGCAGTTTCGAAGATAAGGGAGGGGAATGGATATTTTTCGTCTAATTATGAATTTTAATTTTATAGATAAGTAAATTCCTCTTAATATTATAATTTTATTTGATATGTCGCACGGTACTTACAGTTTGAATTTTTTTTTTTATAGTTTTGTTCCCCGAAAGATACCCCCATACTCAAAATTTATTTATTTACGTAAAGCGTCCGTGTTTGAATCACAAAAGGTCATATGTAGGTATACCAAATATCAACAGAATCGGTCCCGTAGATTCGGAGAAAATTGGCTGTGACAGACGGACAGACAGACAACCGAGTGATCCTGTAAGGGTTCCGTTTCTTACGGATGTTCGGAACCCTAAAAATTAAACGTAGTAGCACGTTATCTTTATTCGAAGGTCAAATTAGAGGCAGTCGTCGCCCGATACATTAAATTACAATGAAAGGAAGGTAAACAATGTACCTATATTATACCTACCTACATGGTTAAGCTACTGTTAATAATAAAATTATTTGTGATAAATTGTTTGATAACCACTATTAGATATTTTCATACTGAGCTATCATTGTTATTTGTAAACACCTCGTTGAGTTTCCTTATTGAGGTCCAAATTAGTAGAAACCAGAGTTCTACAATCCACGTGGTCGACAATATACCTACCTACCTAATAATAACGCAGAGGAAGCGCGCAAAAATAACACATAATATTGCCTTTGTATAGGTTCTCGACCAAAATCCTAAATGAGTTATTTGTAGTAAGTATTTTAGCTGTAATAACAAACACATAATATCAAAATCTATAAGTACCTACCTAAATTGCATTAGTAAAATGACACCACACGGTGGTGTAAAACGTGGTTACGGAAAGCAACGGTCGCACTATTTAGGAGTCAATGACTTCATGTGGCAGTCGTTGTAATGTTGCTGGTAATTATTTCCATGGCTCACAAATATGCCAGCGTCCTTAGATTCCTTAAATACCTTGCTTTTAGAGTGAGACACGCAACCGAACAATATATAAAACTAAGTGCAACAGTTACCTACTAGACATTCATAATCATATTAATCATCCACAAAATAACAAAGTTTTATTACCTAGTCATAAAGATGTTTTCCTACCAAGAGTTTAAAACGGTCATAGCAAAACATACCTATCACAATACAGAATCGACGTGATCGTAGTCTGGAAAAAACAGAGGGCATTGGCCGTTTTTAGTTTTGTTTCGCCCATACATACGAAACTCACATATAGATATACAAATAAACATTGCTACACGACTCTGGGTACTGATATTTTAACATTATAATATAGATACCTTATTAGCGATAAACATTGTCATGTCGTTGTACGCATGATCGTGATGTTTTATTTTATAAGTAACTAAAACGGTCAAGTATCTCAGCAGTAAGATAAGGTCTCAAGCTCTGTATTATGATTTTCTTTTTTTATATTTTAGGGAGGCATACTACGTTCCTAACTTTTGGATACCGTAATTATATAGTAGTGTCATCAATTCTTTGCTAATCGTAATCAGGTCTGGGTCCCAATACTTATCTAGATACCGTCAGTGTCGACACAATTATTTTCTAGACTGATTGGTATTTCAATCTATTTTGTTGCTCATAATTATCGCCAAATCTTAGCTTCGTGGACAGCATTTATTCAGATCATACACATCGACAATTATCGAGCGGCGGACCTACCTGTCTTCCCTTTATTGAAATCTTTTCATGAGTCGGGCGACTAGCTAAACCACTAACACACAGATAACACCGTTCACTGTACAGGCATATCGAGTCTGTCTTGTGTTTATTTACGTCCATCGTATTGTTTGTATACAGCCCGGCACGACTGCGCATCAGACTACGTCATCCCTCCCCCCTCGCCTGTAGCCCCCGCGGAGGCCTGTCTTTCCTACGCTGGGGTCGAGCTGGCTCACTCGCTCATTCATTCGGCATTCGCAAACGTTGTTGCTCGCCGCCCACCGTACCGGTGAGATCTCTAGTCCCTTAATCAATCTTCAAATTCTAACCGTTATATCCTTCACTATGTTGAAAGAGAAGTCCAGATACGAACATCGCCATTCCTCTGAAGAACAGAATCGTCCGCTAACCTCCAGTAGGTTACCTGCTATTGAGGAACTCACCCTTGGCCTGAAACAAAAGCTTCACCTGCAGGCTCGCGCCCGTGCTGCACCTTACTACATTAGAAAACAAGAACCAGTCGATCTTGTGGAAAGGTTGCTGGAGCAGAATGCCCTTGTCGCCGAGGCTGTTCGGAGATTACAAGAAAAGAAACAAGTGTGTCATGAAATTTCTGTAGATTCATAATTTATAAACAAAACATTTTAGTTGTGAAAGTGTCGAACGTGTTGTGAAATCGCTTGTGTGTAAGAAACGTGTCGGGTTACAATGGTGCTATATGCGGAGAGCGTGCAAGAAAGAGATAGCCACCAATGACGTGTCCCGCACGACACGAGTCACGAGAATGAACCAAAATGGCCGCGCGTACTCTACAATCATAATATTTATTCTTCGTTTTATAGTGACCTTAACTGATCATGATCAAAGTACTGAATGACGTAACTAGCCTTTAGTATTGGAATGCGTTCTAAAGTACTTATTTCTATAATAATTAAAACTTTGTGACTGAATGTCGCGTTAAGACATTTCCATCTAATTAAATTAGCTAATGTGAAGTATAATTCAAGAGCTTTAACTATTGTTTATATAATTATTTAAAATATTCGATAGTAAATGTCCGTTGTCTTTCATACCAACTTCATGTTTCTACACTTAAGTTAACTGCTTTATTAGTTTTAATACTACCTGAGTGACATACTTATTATCTCAACAACATTACATCAGAAATATTGCTAAAAATGTTAGTACCTAGGTACACTAGCCAAATATCTAATGTAAACACACTCAATTGGGTCATTTTTTGTGTTATAAAAAACTTTCAAAAGTGATTGTAGAGATAACAGTACACTTTTACATTGTAATAAGTACCGTACAGTTACTTCCTCGCATGTGGTAGTTTAGGGAAAATGTATTTTTGTCGCACTGTGCGATTTCAGAAAGAACCTTTTTGTTAAGACGGTCGCAGTCCCAGTGCAACCTAGACAATTTATAGGGTTTAGGTTTATGAAATTCCTATTTAGCTACTTTATTTCATCAATGTAGTAACTATGTAATAAAATTGTACCAAAATATGGTATAAAAATTATCGTAATATTACATGTGTGCATGTTTTAGTGCATTTTGTGATTTTTAGGTAGTTTAATTTATCGTCGATCTTGTGATTTAGATAAGAGTTAAGAAATAAAAAAGAAATTTATTTCAAAAATACAATTTTTTGAATTAAGTTTTTCAATTTAGCTGTACAAAATATTTAATTACGAATAGGTATCTACGAAAACTTTCAGTGTTAGATCTATTTTTCGTTTATTAAATATTTGATGATTATAATGCAATCTTTTATTTTAAAGAATATATCCGCATCCATTCCACCGCTAGCAAGTAACACATTTGTCTATTCCAACTAGTATTGATCTCCCGTGAGTCTCAGGGGCTCACCACGTGTTATATTTAGATACCTAGATCTTCACATTTCTTGTTGCAAACGTGCTAAAATGGAGTTATCAGGTCATGTATAGTCAACATAGATTATGCGTAAAAATCATGATACCATTATGTTTACAATAACACAGAAATATCTGATAGCTCATTGTTTGTTTTCCTACTTAATCGTCTATGGTATCAGCTGATCATTAATTTTACTTGCAGCGCCATCTAGTGTCGAGTAGCAAAAATTAGTATCTTTATAAAATTGCCTGCAGTAAAAAGCGTTATTTTTATTTTTTCAACATCGTTTAACAATGACATTGACAAATTAAAACCAATTGTCAAAGTCACTGTGGCAGCAGTTGTCAATTGTTTGCTGTGTTTTGGAATACAAACATAATCGAGTGTTCCGCATAAATTAAAAGTATTTTTTTATTATTCCTAAAACTGGTAAGTCGAGTGATTTATTTATTTTTGTGACATTACAATACTTTCGAATATTTCCTCACCAAAAAAAACATGTAAAGACCATATCGAATAGATAATTCCCCGACGCATTCGCCTATTTGGCTTCAGTCATCAATTTACGGTACCCTAAAAACTGCTGTAATGCCAATGCAAAATGTAAATATTTGTCTGAAATGCTTTTGTAAGTATAAAAATCTTCAAAAGCAGTTACTTTCGACCAATCTAAATGTTAAAAAATAGGTTTTTATTTAATTTAGTAAGCAAAAAATGTTTACCAGTTAAGTTGCATCATAACAAGTGTAATTTTGTTATAGTGCGTCGTAATCTATATCAATTACAAAGTTTGCGCTTATCGTCAGTATTATACCGGCTGGCAACAAAGCCTAGGACCAGTATTGCTTTGTCAGCGAAGATGGCAGCATCGTGGTCAATGGGTCCGGGAACTTTGGACGTTCCTCTATCCTTGTTTGCTAAAAACAGAAATCGACTTGCTGACAAACTCAAGACTGGGCAGGTTGTAGTTCTACAAGGTGGTGAAGACGTCAGCCACTACGACACCGATATCGAATATGTTTTTAGACAGGCAAGTTAATTCACTATAAAATTTTCTTTGAGGCATGATACCAACTAGCGTTGCCAGGCATCCGGATGAAGCCGGACACAGTCAGGCTTTTTGGTTGTGTGTCCGGCCAAATTAGACGGTGTCCGACCTGTCCGGCTTTAATTAGGCTTTTTGAATATAATTTTTACATTTTTCATTTGTTGATTTCCGCTCCACCTACCTCACCTGCTACCTACGTACTACTACTATTGCAATTATAGAAATTCAAATAGTAATGAATATTGAATGATTAAATAATAAAAAAGCTTAGCTTTATTTTTTTAAAAATTGTTGTGTTATACTAAGACTAAACATTATTAAGGGTGTCCGGCCTTTTTACCCAAATGTCCGGCTAAACTAGCTGGTTTGTCCGGCTTTTCGGTTTAAAGACCTGGCAACCCTAATACTAACTCATGTTGTGTTCATGTATTAATCAACTTCAATGAGTCAATTGCAGTTTTATTAGATTCTGGATTATATTGACCTAAATTTGATTGCAAAGTATCACAGGTAGTACCTGATAATCAAGTGCCTAATAATTAATAACACACACTAGGAAAACTATTGTCCTATCATAATGTTAACACCAATTTAATTCCTGTAACTGCAACCCTCCCATATAAATATAATATTACATAAATCCTATTTTTATCAGGAGGCCTATTTCACCTGGGTATGTGGAGTCCGTGAGCCAGGTTGCTACTTTGCCCTGGACGTAGCTACCAGGAAATCATACTTGTTTGTGCGCCGTCTACCAGAAGACTATGAAATCTGGATGGGCAAACTCCTGAGCTGCGATGACTTCAAGAATATATATGCTGTTGATGAAGTACACTATGTTGATGAGGTAAAAGTCACTCAGTCAGAAATATTGTAAGGAATTTTTTAAAATAAATTAAATTTAAATTCTTAAAATGAGACATGTTTCTACAAACAATAGAAATGGGAATATAGAGTTGCTATAAATAAAAAAGCAAAATAATGCCTCTCACTCAAATATCTCAAAATGACTAAAGTTCTTATTTTTTATTTCAGCTCCAAGATGTTCTCAAAAGCTTGAACCCAGAAAAACTGTTGACCTTGGTAAGTCCAAATGTAGTCATTCAAAACAAATATTATTCTTCTAGGCTTTATTTATATACAGCGCGAAATTTTAATGGTTATTTTCCCGCAACGAAATGGGTTTGTCTTGGTAATACAATCAATTTAAGAAAAATAATAAATTTAAAATCAAGAAATGGCAGAATAACAATTGTGATAAACAAATACCGAAAGCGACTTCGAACCAACAGCAATACATCGCGATAGTTTCGCGCAAAGCTGCCGCAGTCGTTGCCCTTCGCAAATCAACCAGCTGATAGGTACTCCTGATTTAATGAAACACAATATCGAATAAGTTAACACAAAAGGATGCCGCCGCTCTGTCGACAAAGTGAAAATAGCGAAAGGCGGCGCGTGCGTTTCGAGTAGTACCTACGTCACGTCTTTGGAATTACTATTGCTTCTCACGCTTTCGAGTTTATGATTTTTTTTTTTTAAATAAGGTAGGTATTTGAAAACAAAGACATTTTTATTTTTTAAGTTTAACTTTATGTTTCGATAGTACTACTGATCGGTAATCATTGTGTCGCGGGAAAAAAACCATTAAAATTTCAGCGTGTATAAAGGCAAAAGTAGCTGAGTCTGTTTGTTACCCTTTCACATCTCAACAAATTTGGTTAAAACTATGCACTATGTCATGGATTAGGATAATTTGTATCCTTGGTTTATGTTCCCTTGGGATAATTTCTGACTTTCACGCAGGTGAAGCTGCTGGCAGAAGTTAGTTGTGAATAAACTATACATTAATTTACAATATTCCTATTACAGAGTGGTCCCAACACAGACAGTGGTTTGACTGCCAAAGAGGCAGTTTTTGAGGGAATTGATGAGTAAGTTTACCCTTTTATAAAATAGACTAGCTTTTGCACGCGACTTTCTACGAGCATATCCCGTTTTTTTCCGTTACCACCGTTACATTTTTGCCCGTTCTCGTATATTGCCTATTGCCTTCCTGAATGTGGCTATCATATACCTGATGTTTCTAAATCTAACTGGTAGTTCCAGAGATTAGCCTGTTTAATCAAACAAACAAGATCTGCAGGTTTATTATATTAGCAGGTATATAGATAGAAGTATAAATAACTGCAAAAATATAGTTTTTCAATTGTGGAGCAATATGTTGTAGCAAAAACTACATGACACATAAAAGATGCTATGGATACCCCAGGTTTGTTAAACTCAGAATTGTAGCAGTGCAATATGCTATACCTAATAATAAATTAATTGAGGACACATGCCATATGTAATCAAAAGTCCTATTCAGTTAAACAATCAATTATACTGATAAAGGGGTCATGTGTTATTCTAGTTACTCCCTCGTGAATAACCAGTAGGTACATTAGGTTTATTTATTTGTTTTATTAATGACCTATGTATTGGGCCATAGGAACTGCCTCTGTTCCTATGGTCCAATACATAGGTCATTATAGGAACAGAGGCAGACTACAGCAAATATTCAAAACAAAAAGAATTCAGAGGGAAAGAGAGCAATTTTTAATGTTCTATGAAAAGTGCAAAATGACTCTCTCCTTCTTAACTATTTGGACACTATGAAACACCATGACGAGTAAACGCTCATAAGGGCATGGAAATATCAGAGGTTAATGAGAGAGAAAAAAATCTACATTACAAAATTTGCCATGTTCCATGATAAAATTAAAAAGATTTTCTTCCTCTAATAAAAATACTTTTTTTTTTCGTTTTCTAGATTCAAAGTGGACAACGAAACATTATTCCCTATCATTGCTGAGCTGTGAGTATCTCATCATT
This sequence comes from Mamestra configurata, assembly GCA_002192655.3. Lineage (NCBI taxonomy): Eukaryota > Metazoa > Arthropoda > Insecta > Lepidoptera > Noctuidae > Mamestra > Mamestra configurata. The sequence continues at coordinate 14,659 of NDFZ01005120.1, read as the reverse complement.
AATCTGTAGGTAATAGTAGGTATTAAATATGATAAAGAATTGCTTAATATCTATGTACTGTAAGAATTTTATCTCTAAACACTGCTTATGTAAATGCAGCTATCAATGTTATCAGGCGATTGTTGTTTTTTTCAATGCTACGTGAAAAAATTATAATAGGATTTCATAATAGCGTGAACACAAAGTTACTTTACAACCCACAGAACAGGTACCAACAGCCAACCATCCACTAGCAGTTATTGTTGTTTTATTGTCCATTGTATGGACTTGTAACGGGTAATAAAATTAAACATAAACAATGCACCGGACGAAATAGAATATAAAAATAATTTCAGTTTACTAGCAATTTTATTGCTTAAATGAGACTGATATTATAATCCGTTTCCAGATTAGAAACCGGTAACGGTTTCCTTTTCTTCCAGATATTTACGGCCCTTTTACCAAGAATTTGAGACAATGCCAAAAATGATATTGTCTTGAAGAAAAGCCCACGCTTAGTTACGTCTTTGGTGGTACTTCTAGCAATTCCACAAAAACAGAAATCTTACTAAAATATTGAGTTGAATGACTAGAGATAGTTCATCCGATTCCGGTCACTGCCTCCTATTTTTTTATTTCTCTAAAAGCAGTCCTACTTACGAATCGATTTTGAATTAATAATTCACACATAGAAAGCAAGATTGCCTGAGTGCTACGATATTTCGAATACCTACCTTCCAGGCAATGGGTATAAATCAAAGATAAGATTTGTGCAATAATCAACGAAAGAGAAAAAACCGGCCAAGTGCGAGACGGACTTGCATGCAAAGGCTTCCGGACGAATCTTTTGTAACTTGTGACTTTCAAACCATAGACTTAGGCCCACTTGCGCTGCACCGCGTAGCAGCTGCGCCAACGGTTTAGTCCAGAGCTAACTTTACAAATTTCCAGAATGATCTTGCACAAATTTAATTTTTATTTCACTAGCCTCTCAAAAAACACCATTCTATTTTGTAAAGTTAGCCCTGCACTAGATCGTTAGCCCAGTGCAGGGCGGAGCAGCGCAAGTGGGTCTTATAGGTTTTTCTGTAATCTAAAGGCTACCTATTAGGCTAACTATTATCTGTTTTTTTTTTTCAATATTTTAGACTCGGTAGTTTTGAAGATAAAGGGGAATGGTCATTTTTCATCTAATTTCTTGAATAATTTCAAAACCATTTACAGTGGAATCTCGATAACTCGAATTTCAAGGATAAAATGATAAAAATTTCAAGTTAGTAAGTTTTCGACTTCACGAAATATTCGATTATAATAATATAAAGGATTTGTTTCCTAAAATCTCGACTTATTGAGGCGCAATGTCTAAGTAGGAATATCTTTGAGTTGTAGAGTCAAAGTTGAATAATCTTCGACTAAAGGTACTGCATATTTCTTGAAACATTACTTAATGAAGTAGGTATGCTGTACAAACAATTACAAAAAAACCGTTATCTTCTTTTGATTTCAAGAATTTGCAGATTTTTTAATAATAAATAATAATAATAATAACTTTTATTGGAACTAAAACACAAATTACAATAAAATTTTGTTCGATAATGACTTTATAAAATGTGTCGCAGCCAATAACGCCCTTACAAAAATGTTTATGCGTCAGTGCTCCAGCGTTGAGAAATTATTATTAACTTAAATGAAAAATTATAAAGGATAGTAATAATATAAAAGCGAAATGGTATAGTAATCATAATAGGCAAGCGTGTGATGTGCTGTGTTGTGCGTGTGTGTGGGTGTGGTGAGTTGTGCGTGGGGGGTGTTGAAAGTGAGTGTGTGAGTGTGGTGTGTTGTGTTGTGTTGTGTTGTGTGTGCATGTTTACATACATATGTGTTTTAATTACGTTTTAATTAACTCTCTCTCTATTTTCTCGAGTTAAAACAATGAACTGAATAAGTGATCCTCAATATCATTACATCTNAATAATAATAACTTTTATTGGAACTAAAACACAAGTTACAATAAAATTATGTACGATAATGACTGCATTAGTTATAAACTGTGTCGCAGCCATTAACGCCCTTACAAAAATGTTTATGCGTCAGTGCTCCAGGGTTGAGAAATTATTATTAACTTAAATGAAAAATTATAAAGGATAGTAATAATATAAAAGCGAAATGGTATAGTAATCATAATAGGCAAGCGTGTGATGTGCTGTGTTGTGCGTGTGTGTGGGTGTGGTGAGTTGTGCGTGGGGGGTGTTGAACGTGAGTGTGTGAGTGTGGTGTGTTGTGTTGTGTTGTGTTGTGTGTGCATGTTTACATACATATGTGTTTTAATTACGTTTTAATTAACTCTCTCTCTATTTTCTCGAGTTAAAACAATGAACTGAATAAGTGATCCTCAATATCATTACATCTTTCGACGTAGGTTCGCACTATGTAAATTGCTACGCTCGCTTTGTTTATTTGATATTAATAGTTCAAAATCTGGATCAGTATCATCAACGTGATTTTGAATAAAAGTATCGTCATCGACATTTTGATTCACTATGTCAATAATTTCAGTGTCAGTTAGTGTTCCTGTAGTAGCTAGCCCATCACATATCACGTAATCTTCAAATTTAACTTCTACATTATGCATAACTTAATTTATCTTCTACATTTTGCATTTTATTCCAGTCAGCTTGACTGAAATAAAATGCAAAATGTAGAAGATAAATTAGGTTCATGCCAAAATTTAAACAAATATGTTGTAAGTACACAGCTGTGATAGGTACTTAGAAAAAGAATGCATTCATTCATTGCACGTGTAAAAGATCCAAAAAATAGATTAGAAACGCCAAACTCTATGAGTTCGTAGAATTCCAAGTAAGACGTCAATAAATTTGACTAACTTCGACTTACGGAGTCTGTTTTTAAAATTCGAGTAAGTAATAGATTATAAATATGTAAGTACTATTAATACCTCGCAGGGAAATTGACTAAGTACTTTGTTTGACTTACAAAGTCAAAACAATTCGAGATATCGTCTTACTAAGGATTAAGAGTCAACGAAGTTCGAGTTATCGAGATTCCAGTGTATTATAAAATTTGGAAAAAAAATATTCGAAACACTTACAATACGCCCCTTTCATTTGACACCTCCCACAATCCAAATGGTTTTTTTTTAGTTTTTTACTCAAAAAGTGACCCCATTTTCCCTATGCCACAAAGGTTCTATCCTCTTTCAACTGAATCGGTCCAGGACGAAGCTACGGACTTCGGGTTTAGAGAGTAGCCCTCCAGATTCGGAGAAAATCGGCTGTAACAGACGGACACACAGACAACCGAGTGATTCTATACGGGTTCCATTTTTCCATATAGAGTTTCGAAACCTTAAAAATTTGCTATTCACAGCATTTTTTCATAACAAATCAAATACATACTTATGAAAGAATATCAAAAAATTAGTTGAAAAGTGATAAAAAAACAGACAGTATTTTAATGTAATTAAAATGCGCTATGCTGCAATAGCTGTACGGAGCCGTAAACTACATAGGTACCTAATTAATAATAATCTGTGACCTAACACACGCCTTATTATCTGAAAACTATGCCTACCTACCCTACATTAAATATCTCAAACATCTGTGAAGTACCTAATAAACTATTTGTACTTTGTGCAGGCGCGTTATCAAGACCCCCGAGGAAATTGAAGTGCTGCGATATGTGTGCAAGATATCGTCTGATGCTCATAAACAGGTCATTATGATTTTAATTACACTTTTTCATTGAGATTTCAAGTGTCTTGTTAACACTTTCAATGCGAACTTGTTAATGATTCTCTAGTACTGGCTTTACATTTGCTTTTCCCAAACAAGGAATGTACGGTTCAAAAAGCCCATTTTTCCAGCAGGAGTTTAAAAAGATGCAAGTATCAACGACCAATTCTCAGCAAGACTTGTTTTAAATTGTCCCATTTACCAAAAACCACTAGCGCCCAGGTTGTAGTCTGAGATCCCAGATATTATTTATTTTCTGAGTAACTAAAGATGTGGGGATAGAGTAGTAAAAAAATACACTTCTGGACACATCTATGGCCCACCTTAGAGTTTAGGTTTCGATGGCCCCTACCGAAATATGATTGCTAGATTGAACAAAAACTGTTGATGCAGTTTTAAACCTGATACATTTTACCATCTTTTTCGATCGTATTGTTTTAAATTTGAATTCAGAATACCATACGACATGGAGCTACGCCTAACAAGTCGGATATGCGCCTTGTTAAAGGCAATTGATTTTTGAATAAAAAACATGTTTTATCAAATAAAGGTTTAATTTAATAACGCGTGTTGCCTCCATGGGCATCTACCACAGCTCTCATACGATTAGGCATAGAGTTTATCAACCGCTCTATGCAATTTTGAGGGATCATCTCCCATTCCTCTTCTATGGCAGTTTTCAACTCCTGCATCGTCTGGGCAACTGGCTGACGAGCCCTAACACGTCTTTTTAGCTCGTCCCACATGTGCTCAATGGGGTTCATGTCTGGGCTTCTGGCTGGCCAGTCCATAACTGTGATGTTCACATCCCGAAGATATTCCCTGACGATGCCGGCCGCATGGGCTCTTGCATTATCATGCATAAAAAGGAAATTTGGGCCCACATAGTCCGCGTATGGTATCACGTGAGGTTCTAAGCACTCACGAATGTACCTTTCAGCATTTAATGTTGGCAGCCGTGGTCCTGTAACAACCTCAAGTTGAGTTTTGCCGCTCGCGGATATACCGCCCCAGACAGTCCATGAGCCACCGCCATAAGCAACCCTCTCTTCAAAGCAGCATTGTGCGAAACGCTCTCCCTTACGTCGGTAGACCTTCTTCCTTCCATCATTGCCATGTAACACAATTTTAGACTCATCAGAAAAGAGTACACGGCTCCAATCTTGCTGTGTCCAATTTAAATGACTGCGTGCGAAATGAAGGCGCGCTGTTCGGTGGGCTCGCGTTAGTTTGGGCCCATTAGCTGGCTTGTGTGGTACCATATCGCGTTCTTTTAACCTTCTCCGAACAGTTCGAGCGCTCACAGATACTCCGTGGAAGTCGCGAAGTTGGTTTTGTATCTCAATGGAGGTAAGGTGACGATTTCTCAAGCTGGTCGTCACGATGAATCGATCCTGCCTTTCAGTTGTGACCCGAGATCGTGGCCTTCCTTGGCGACGAACAAAGCCGCCAGTCTCTAGGTACCTCCGATAAACATTTCGGACCGCAGATCGACTTAAATTAAGTTGAGCACTCACGTTTCTTTGGCTGTGTCCGGCCTGAATAAGTGCCACAGCTTGGGCGGCGACTTCAGGTGAAGTATCCATAGATTATTGATAGAACCTCACCTTAATGTTAAGAATAAGTAATGTTTGTTGCAAAACCAAAGATATCAATCACTTTTTCAAGAATTAAATCCAAGTAAACCAATAAAACCAAGTTTTCTTAGTATTCGATTGTTTGATATCAACAAACAGGCTCCAAATTGTCTTTTGTTTCTTTAAATTCTGTGTTCGAAATTCAAAAAAAGACTATTGAATGAAATTGTGAATGTGCCAGGTTCAAAACTGCATAAAAACTTTTTGCTCGACCTAATATAAAATTTTAGCTAGGACCAAACGAAACTGAAAATACAAGGTGGGCCAATAGATGTGTCCAGAAGTGTAGGTACCGTCGACTCGAGCTAGCAGGTATGCGTACGTGCTTTTGCTAGTACGCATAGCTGCTAGCGCTACCTGCTGCTAGACCGTAACACTATTCTATCCCACACATTTTGTTTCTTAGAAAATAAGTAGTTACATCATTTCTGAGAGGTCTGGGATCTTGATCATTACCCGCAATGTTCAAAATCGAGTTATAAGACTGTTACCCAATCCTTTGTATAACAAACTTTCAAGGCTGTCCAATTCCAAGATCACTTTTCCCACCAGGTGATGCTCTACGCCAAGCCTGGCAGAAAAGAGTACCAATGCGAGTCAGTGTTCCTAGACCACTGTTACCGCGTGGGTGGGTGTCGCCACGTATCGTACACATGTATCTGTGGCTCGGGCGACACTGGTGCCACGCTGCACTACGGACACGCCTCCGCGCCCAACACTAAGATCATCAATGATGGTGATATGTGGTGAGTATTGAAGGCTAGCTAGACCTACTTTTTACGAAGCACGTTAGTTCTTTAGATCAGCGGCTCTTAACCGGTGGGACGCGCCCTACGTGACACAAAACAAGCACAGCGGATCTAGAAATGACTTGATGCTAACATTTCAGAGGTAGCAGTGACCTTAATGTAACCGAATCAAGTTTCTTGACGTCATTACGCTCCCATTCGGCGTTATCGGCTTGTTATTTTTGTTAGTTTTCTCTATCAAGGAAGGGGGACATATGAGTTTATACTATGAGATAGTTGGAGGGGCGAGCATTGTAAACGATTGGGGACCACTGCAAATAGATAGTTAGGGCCCAATAGGTGACCACGTTAATTGCAGCGTCAGTGTCGTTCATTAAGTCTTCAAAAAAGTGCAGGTGTATTAGCAATACGCAATTCCCCGCCTCCCATTTGAGCTAAATAAAATTATGTTGGTACTAAGGTCTTCAATCTAAGAGGGAATGGGCTGGCTATCACCATGTGTTCACATATTTACATAGGTTCTGAATGGCACTCTCCCCACGATGTTATCCTTCACTGTTTTAAAGAAATAGGTGCAAAAAAAAAAAAATATATAATGATCGCAGTTTATTCGACATGGGCGGCAACTACGCGGGTTACGCTGCGGACATCACTTGCTCGTTCCCGGCCAACGGCAAGTTCACGGAAGAGCAGAAACTTATCTATGAAGCCGTGCTGGCTGGAAGAGATGCTGTGATCAGGTAATCAAAGAACCTTGCTAAAATTTCAAAAACGGTTTTGCACTGTAGGTATGTTGAAAACTTTCATGTTGTAATGTTATCATTTTATCATGCTTGAACTCAAGGTTAGGTGCTCACACGAGGTTAAATATCAAATATTTCACACATGTGCCCTGGGTTAGCGTTTAACTCGGAGTCAAAAAATAACTTTTTTTGCACAAGTGGGCCTTAGACAATGTAACATGAATTAGCCGCATGTAGTCAAAGTGGATTTTTGAGTGCTCAAAAGGGCCTAAATAGGGATTGCAATGGAATTTGAACTTTGTAACGACATAATGCGGCGAGTATAGAGTACCTATGTTATTTCAAAACGGGATATATTTTAAACGTCTGTATTAATTTGTGATTGATGTGATCTTGTGTGATGAGCATCATTTCTATATATTAACTCTTTCAGGGAAGCTAAACCTGGCGTATTGTGGACGGACATGCACCTCGCTGCCAATAGAGCCATGCTCGACCACTTGAAGAAAGGAGGCCTGCTTACAGGCAGCGTTGAAGAAATGATTGCGGTAAGTGGCAAAAGTAATATGGGCATCAAACTATGGGAACCTGCTCCAAAACCCAATAGCCATAAGATATATACCAAAGAAAAAGGCTTTCAACGGAAAATCATTGATGCTTAGGCCACTTAAGCCGATTATTATTATGACGTTTAGAGTTAATGTCCCATATAGGAAACGAATTGGGTACCGAATATAAGGTTTTTTTCCGAAGATATCGTCAGAAAGAGTTTACAACACTGTACAATACTAACGCCGATGGGGGACACCAATAAATTCTCCGTTATTTTAACCGTTTTTTTTTCCATCGGTTCTTCACAGAACGGCATCCATGGCATTCTCCAACCGCACGGTCTAGGCCACCTCTTAGGCTTGGACGTGCACGACGTTGGAGGGTACCTACCGCACTGTCCACCGCGCCCCACGGGCCCGCTAGCCAAGCTGCGCACTGCACGACCACTGCTCGCCAACATGACCCTCACTATCGAGCCTGGCTGCTACTTTATACCGAGGGTGAGTGTATTACAGTAGTTGTGTATCTACCGCACTGTCCACCGCGCCCCACGGGCCCGCTAGCCAAGCTGCGCACTGCACGACCACTGCTCGCCAACATGACCCTCACTATCGAGCCTGGCTGCTACTTTATACCGAGGGTGAGTGTATTACAGTAGTTGTGTATCTACCGCACTGTCCACCGCGCCCCACGGGCCCGCTAGCCAAGCTGCGCACTGCACGACCACTGCTCGCCAACATGACCCTCACTATCGAGCCTGGCTGCTACTTTATACCGAGGGTGAGTGTATTACAGTAGTTGTGTATCTACCGCACTGCCCATCGCGCCCCACGCGCTTCCGCCCCTTTACCCCGTGTGCCCTGAACATGTAACACAAAACCAGCGATAAGGTAGACGGTATGGCAAAACAGTTATACGCCCGATTTGCTTTAGCCGCGGAACTCGACATATCTCATCATAGCCGGGATACCGCCCCAAACCGATCGAAATTTATCACTGTCGTTCTCGGTAATTAGGTACGCGGATAACGATGCAGTTGCAATGATGAAATAGGAAATTAAATTGTATTTTTTTTTTCAGCTCCTAAATAATGCAAAGAACAACCCAGCTCAAGCAAAATTCTTCAACTGGGACAAAGTGGACAAGTTCCGCGGTTTCGGTGGCGTGCGCATCGAAGATGATGTTCTTATAACCCACGCTGGGGTTGTGAACCTTACCTTTGTGCCCCGGACGTGAGTTCTTTTAGTCTATTATACATCGGGCTACCATTTCGAAAAAAGAAGTTCTAGCAGGAATCCGGACATGTGTAGATAAAAAGTTCGGGTCTTTTTTTTATTTGCCTAGGTATAGTGGCCCACTACTGATTAATAGCCTCCTCCATATATTTCCAGACACACTTTTCTTGTGGCACCTGGAACCAGACTATTCATATTATTAATTATGCATTTTTTTTTTCCAAAAAATCCGGACATTTCATAACTACACTCGCGAGCAATAAATAACCTGGCGTTGCACAAATTTTTTTTTTTTTAACAATTTCTGTGCTATGTACTATGGATTGTGTTATACCTCTCATTTGAAAGGTCATTTTTTTAGCTTTCAACCTCTTTCAATATCATAACCAAAGATTATTCACCTTATGTCATGGAACGTAAAACAAAATAAATAAATTTTTAAAACAAATCATACCTATTATAATTGTTTGGCAGTCCGTCATCATCAGTCCAATGCTTCACGTCACTGTGAACACTGAAGCTAAAAGAAAATGGAAACACCTATAGAAGGCTCAGCGTACTATCGCTCGACAGCTTCATCTGAGCCAGTCTTGTGTCTCGAAGGTATACAAGAGGTTCAGGGAGACTGGAAACTTGGATGACAGCGATGCACTTCGGTGAGACATGACCTACCACATCTTCTCTCCGAAATCGACACCTGACCGGCGGATACGGCCAGCAACAGCTCAGAGAAATTCGATGGAGGGTTGTCAGCGAATTGCGGAATTTGTTCGAAAGAGTCACCGCGGCCCTGGAACGCAAAGGGCATTAGGAGGAACACGGATGGGTTTTAGTCAGTAAGATTCTGACACTCCTTTCCGCTCCGCCCAGAGCTGAAGGAGTCATTTGATGATTTCCCATCCATAAAAAATGGAGCTGATATTCGTATCTGATGGAGGTCGGGAAGGGGGGCTAACCGCAGAAGATACATCAACAGCATTCTGCTAAGCCATGTGCTCCCCTACTGTTTACTGGCGAAGATTTCCTGCTAATGCACGATAAGGCCCGCTGCCACACCGCTGCAGTGACTAGACAGTACCTGGAAGAAGTCTGGATTCTCAATAGACTGGCCAGCCCTCAGTCTTGACTTGAATCCGATTTAACATATTGTATGGGCCGAGCTGAAAAGGAGGTACGAGGAAGATGTTCAGCTCCGCCGGCGTCGATAGAAGACCTGAAAACTACTTTAGTCGAACAGTGTCAGGAAATCCCACAGGATTCCATCAGGAAACTCATTCGTCCTTAAAAAACCTTTTACAGGCAGTCATTAGGGCCAGGGGGGGTAACACAAAATATTGAGGGGTAAATAACATAAATTGGAAAAAATACTTTTCCTATTCATTTATTACGTCGAGACCTATTGCAATAATTCCCTAAATTTTGGTAGAAAATAAAATTAATTTAAAATCTTTGTGACATTAACAAAGCTAACAAAATGATATACCACAATCCATAGTTCATTGCAGAGAAATTGGAAAAAAATGTTTTGAGCAATTCGCGATGAAGTGATTCCAGTTTATGGCTCGCGAGTGTAGGTATGTTATTATATGTTAAGTACACAAATTATTATGATCAAAAAGTGTTGCACAACATATAAAGTAACTCTCACTGTGCCCACGACAAAGTGCGGACTACGAGACTTCGAAAAAAATCCCGAAAGACCTTTTAATCAGAGTTATTATTTAGAAAAAAATAGGAGTTTTGGCCAAAATTAATATTTAAGTATTTTTAGCCAGCAGCTTTCCTGCCTGACATTCGAAAATAATCCCCATGAAACAGGAGATATAAAGATGACTAGTGTATTGTATTACAAACATCCAAATCCATTCAATATTACTGCTTGTCAAAGGCTACTTTTAGTACCGAATAAATCACGGTTACTGTGTGAAGGGTCACCGGGAGTAGTAAAAAAATAGTTTAAAAGATATTGACGGGATGGGTAGAAGGAATCCTAGAAACTTTCATGTCCTGCTGGCTGGCTGAAGTTTCCAAATCACGAAAATAATCTCCATCAAAATTCATTACAAATATTGTATCTGAGATTTTTTTGTCTACAGTGTTGCCGAAATTGAAGAACACATGGCGAACGGCGCCAATTTCAAATAAGTTATCATTTCCAAAACAACTGCTTAAATCATCGCCAGTTTTATATTTATCCTATATTGTAAATGATGTAAAATAACAACAATGAATGAAATGGTATATTTATGTAAGTACGAATAAATGGTTTTATTGATCACATAAATGAGTAAAGCTTTCAAAGCTGATTTATTTTAATTGCATTGTAAATCTAATAATAGTTAATATCTTTGTTTAATATCAACAAATGTGTGAATTTAGATTTTCACATATATCTTAAATAATTTTTCATTATTTTGGGTAAAGGCAAGCTATCTATGATAGATAAAAACTCTTGTGTGGATTTGACCCCACCTTTTCTTTCCCTTAAGAGGCTTCTAATTGTGTATCTGCAAATATGCTTCAGAGGTAACACACAATATGGAAGGGACTCTGCAGTAATGCTGTGGTTGTTGTTGTCTAACATGAATAAGAGATCACGCTGTACCTGAAAATTGTTATGAAATCATTATCTAAGTCCTATACTACTAACAAAAATCATTATTATCAATGTTAGTTTTTGTGTGTGATTTGATTTATCCCTTTTGTTTCAATGGTAAAAGTAGTTTAATAGCGCTGGCTATGTGTGGGTTTTTTATATTCTAGCTATGCATTATAACAACTTACTTTTGGTGGGACTATGCCTAGGTGGCCCCTCTCATAGGCAATTTGTAGATAATCTCCAGGCTCACAGTAAATGCTATATGGCACCATAATTGGCATTGAAGGAGGATACCAATTTGATGAAGCATAGAATGCATCAGGAACATGCTCCTCGCTGGCTATCTCAGCAGTACTCCAGTAATCTACATTGCAGCCATGCTCTATGAGTATTTTGAATACCTAAAATCAGAAGCAACTTTAGTAAACAATATTTCCGCTAAGTGATTGATGTTGGTAAAAATAAAAAAAAGGCATCAAACTGCACAAAAACCAAAAACCATTGTTAACTTTTTTGGTTATTATGAAGTTTCTGGGTTAGGCCTCAACTTACTTCATGAAAACATGATGTATTTACATGATGTGCATACACTAGGGGTGGACATACATTTGCTTGAGAAGGATTGACCTCCACTCCTCTCATGAGAAATAAGTAAAAGAACTCTCTAAACTTTTCCGGTGACTTATTGTAGATATAACCACATATATTTAAATATGAATTTAATGGTGCATTTAGTTCATATTTGGGTCTACGATCCTGTATCAATGTATTGAAGTCTAAATTCAATGGCTCAAAAAAACTAAAAAATTCTGGTCCTAGATCACTGTTTAGTAAAACTTCCAATACATCAAACTTAAAATTATGTGGCTTGCAGGCATACAAAATTATATTTCTGTTCAGCTTATCCATATCTGTCACAGACAATAATGTTTTGAATACTTCCATACTACTGCCAAGACTCAAGGCTATGTCTATAGCCATTTCACCGGCGTGATTCGTAATATGAGGATCAGCTCCATTTTTCAATAAGAAATGCACAACCTCGTCATTTAATCCCTGAAGTGCTAAAGTCAGTGGAGAATCTCCAAATAATGTCACTTGATTGATATCAGTTATAAATGGAAAAAGAGCTTCCACATTTGGGAAGTATCCTTTACAGCAAGCTAAATGGAATGGTACAAAACAGCCAGGTTCATTTTTAATCTCAGGGTTGGCCCCAGAATAGAGTAGGGTTACCAAAGCATCATTCTGGGTGGCTAGAACACCATCATGCAAGGGTGTATCTCCATCAGCATCCTGCACATCAATAATAGCACCATAGTCTATCAATAATTCTATTAACTCTGTGCTTCCTTGACTACTGGCAATGTGCAGAGGTGTCACTCCCTCTGTGCTGCCGTAGTTCGCGATATCGTCTGCAGAATTAAGCAAGGCAGTCACAGTCCTTAGTGAACACTTGTTTTTACAGGCTAAATACAATGCGGTGTGACCTTCATGAGTCTCAGCTAATGGTCTACATCGCCGGCTTTTCAGTATTAACAATACACATTCATAGCTATCGTTGTATGCCGCTTCGTGCAGACATGTCCAACCCCTGTTATCAACGCAGTTAGGATTTATTTTTTGAAGCAAACGCTCCACGTTGGTAACATCGTTGTTTCTAGCAGCTAGATTTAGTGCATTCGATGTAGCCGGATTTCGCGAACTAAAATCCATGTCCTAAAATATAGAAAAAATACTGGAAGCACTAACTTTCGAAATGTAACAAGCGTATACAACTTGATTCTAAGAAGTAATTTCCACTTGAATAGCAAAATATCAGACTAGGAAACGTATAATATCAAGATTTATTGTAGGTAGGATAAATCATTCAAGCATAATATTCGATCAAATAGGAAGGTACTCTATAGAACGTCATCGTACAACAACTATGAAATGAACTCTGAACTGAACCGACAGTGACAATACTGACAATGTCACTGTATGGAATTTGGATGTCACTGTGACATCCAAATTCCAAACAGTGTTGCCCACCGTACCTAAGCAAAAAGCAGCAGATTAGAAGTAGAAAACAGCAAAATGATAACTTTTCATCTGAGGAGAAGTTTTATCAGAATCGGAATCACTACTGCTCATAATTTATGTTTTTCCGTAAAATAAATAAAATACTCTGTTCGCCCGCGACAATGACAAATGACTGAGCTATGTAGTATTCTCAAATGCCAAAGACATTTCGCAATAAATGGGGAATCTCCAACGCGCGCAGTTTTATAGTCCCCTAGAAAACGCGCACGACGCTGAAGTTGAAAACTTTTTTTGCCAATTATTGCTTATACATTGACATTATTTTGGTTTGACATTACTAATTTATTTATTTTTCTATTAAAATGATGTCATCACTAATTTTGCAAAAGAGATGTCGATTTTTCCTTCAAACATAATAATTGACAAGGGACTGTCATACATATTGACTATTATATTCTATTTTTGTTTATGGCAATGATGCCGATGTCGACAAATGGGGATCCACACGCAAAGTTCAGCAGATGTCGCCAGCGGCGGGACGGCTGCTGTCAAATCGTTTTCGCTTTGTTTATTGTAATTTGTTTTGTGTTGAAACCGTTCTACTATCGTTATTGGTAAGGATAACATTGATTGTACAGACGCCAGCACATCAAGCTACAACAATCAGTAAAATTTCTTTAATTAAAAGATATTCAACTTTATCGATAAAACATTAGGTTCCAAGGACGTACCTAGGATTTGAGCTAGGGGGGGGGGGCAGCTCATACCTGTTTCGCTGGTTGTTGTGATTCATGGCCGACGATTATGCATTGAGCCGTCGATGAGTGCTGGTGCGGGCGGGGCGTTTGTTCGCGCCCATCCCAAATATTCCCAGTCACCCTGGATTGCCACCAGGGTGGCAATCGGGCATAAAATTCCCGATTTAAAATTCTCGAAGTTGCCACCCGGTGAACTAGGAAGTTATTGCTCCCTCTTCAAATCGCTGTACCTACACTGACGCGTGGATCGCCAACCCCCTCATCGCTGTCTGTCTAACGGCCGCGAAAGGGGGATGGCGGTTAGACTTTTTCAATTTGGTTTTATTAATAGACTAGCTGTTGCCCGCGACTTCGTACGCGCATATATCCCGTTTTTTTCGCGTTCCCGTATAGCTAATAGCCTTCCTCTTGAATGTGGTAGTTCCAGAGACAAAAGCGTTGAAACAAACAAACTACTCAGCTTTATTATATTAGTATGATATTATGAGGGATATACAAAGAAATTTTTCTTCATCATAATTGCTTTTAATCACTTATTTTTTTGTAAACTAATAATAAAGAGGATATTGAGTAGTCCACTAGCAAAGTCCGCTATGTTAAAAGAATAATAATTTTGGAAAATCGATTAAA
>NDFZ01005119.1:304953-320891 GCA_002192655.3 Mamestra configurata | reverse complement strand
GCCGCCCCGCACGCGCCGCACGCGCCGCACGCGCCGCACGCGCAGCACGCGTCGCACGCGCAGCACGCGCCGCACGCGCTCGTCAGCTGCGGGCCCGACGACCTCAGCGTCGACCCCGACGAGATGATACTGCTGCCCAGCTGCGAGCCCACGTTAGTCTTGTTTATATTTAATCTAACCTAGGCCTCTCCGATGTCTACCGCAGCCTATAGACGCGTATGAGTGTGTAGTTTCAGAGGCCTAGCTGATGCTTGCCCTTCCCAGAGACGAAGCTTAAATGACTCCTGTACGAGTATCTTTCATTAAATCTGTAAAGAAACTTTTCCTATTGCCACTTCTATTGCTACATCAGTTTACATGCTACATAACATAGTTACATGCCAACATTTTTGAGTTAACACGGTCATTTTCGTTAGTGCGATAAGCATAACTATACTATGAACACAAGTATAAATATAGATAGTGGAACAAATAAGTTACGCTACAACATCAGCAGCAAGTGCCATTTCACTGCAGAAATGCAAATATACATACGGAAGCATAAAGAATGTACCAAATATTTAAAAACAAACGTTTTATCCAAAAAGTGGGCTTCCACGCGGTTTTATACATCTGAGTTGAAGTTATACGCGTGACGTCGAGCGGTGACGGTTGCAGGAGCAGCAGCACGTCGTCGTCGCTGTCGCTGCACGCCACCAAGAAGGCGGCCAAGAAGAGCGACATGCGCGTGTCGTGCGAGGCCATCCCCGAGGAGATGTCGGGCACGTCGCCGCACGCACCGCACCCGCACCTCATGACCTACAACTCCGACCCCGGTACGTGCGCACCGCCACACGATATTACATTCTGGCTAGAGGTTTTGATCTTGGGATCCCGAACCTTTTCCACTCCCGAAAAGCACCTGCTTATAAAAAGGAATTATATAATACTAATTTTGTCAGTATAAAGATAGTTAGAAAGCTGAATTTAAATAATACTCTGACTTTTCGCTGCCCATCTACAATCCGGAATGATATCTCTGGAGTAGAAAAACGGACCGGGATCGAAACCTCTAATAATGATCACTCAATGAATTAGACTTTTCAAATGAATATTGTAAAGCTTATCTCGATCGTCAGGAAGCTGTGCCTGTGATCACCAGAGGTCGGAATTAGGTAGAATTCTAATAGACAATCCCGTGTGGCCAACAAATATTAAATAATAATAAAACCTCAGAGATAGATAAGACAAATAAAACTAAAAGATTAACATACAATTTTTATTAGTATTTAGCAACTTCGGACATCCGATGTCGTTGATGTAAATTTGGCACCGTCGCGCGTGCAGTGGTGAATGTAAGAGTAAATAACTTTTTTATTTAATTGATCACGGGATTTTTCTGCTCTTTAAAATTAACCTCGGGATTTGAGGCATAACCACTTTATTCTTTCCCTGTATGAAATCAATGTAAGTACATAAATAACTCTACCTAATTCCGACCTCTGGTGATAGTAAAACTAAACAATTACAAGAGTATTAATAATAATAATATATGTATTTTAGTAAAGATATCTCACAAAACAAATTAATTAATTACAAGTTTGAGGGGACACTACTGCTGAAAACTAGTAAACTTAATAGTGTCTCGTTTAGTGTGACAAGAATGAAATAAAATAATGTCTCTAACACACGATAACCCAACATTAACTGTGCACTCTAATGTATCACGTAGAAACATAGCAGTAGATAAATATATAATGTGGACTAGACTTCCTACAAGCGTTTATATGAAGACAGCTGAGTGTCAGGGTGTCTGTATGAACGTTTGCAGAAAGTGCTGGTCTGCGGAGCAGTGTGTAGCAGTGTGTCTGGAAGTATGGTGTGTAGAGCGCATTAGAGACGAGTACGCGAGCTGCCGCATGCGACAGCGCGGGGACGACAGATTACATGATGTACTTGAATTCCTCCCTACTTCTCTACTGTTACTGTTACTAACTCATCAGTCTTTTTATAACGACTGTTACTGTTTCTCAACACACCTTCAGTCTGAATGATATTCAATAAATGGTAATCAGTTCACCCTAAACATCAAATGAAAAAGAACCTGCGAGAAAAAGTAAGTTGTGAACTGCGTCCCCATTAGTTTTCTAAATTGTAAACCATCATGTGTTCTTGGAAAACCAACTTCATCACGACAGTTGTTTAAGAGGACTTAAAAATGATGTATTCTACCACCAATAACCGAAGCATTTGAACATGGAATAGCTTCGCGTGTAATCTGTCGATGCATTGTCGCGTGGTGCAGTACAGTCAGTTCCCAGTTATTTTACCTCCGACAGCAAACTGATTAGCAACCTTAGCACAAGAGAATAAGGATCACTTTGATGCGATATCCGAGGTAAAGTAATTGTGAGGTCGCTGTAGTGCAGTCGCACGGAGAGCGATGAGTGCGAGGGAGTGTTGGTATGGCGTGACGAGCGTGTGTGTGTGGTGCAGCTATACGATCGCGCTCGTGTGCAGGCTCCGACGCGCCCGCGCCGCCCGACCAGCAGCACAACCACCACCACCAGCTGCAGAAGGTAAGCATACTCACTTTATTAAGTCTGCAGATACGAGGGGCGGCTGAATACTTCTGACTCTTAAGTACTTGCAGGTTCTTTAAGCGTCCCACAGTAGTCACTAGTTGAGCGACATCTAATTAGCATTTAGGGAAAGTTTTGTCTAATTGGGATCATTATAGTCCAAAAAATCGATCGGTAACCATCATCACATATAACCCGTTGCCTTCAAAGCAAGAGTGAACAGGCATCTTCTGGGCACGCTCTCTCCATCATAGACCTCACCCATCGCTCTCTATCAGGCGAGATCGAGGTCAAGAGCATGCCCATAACTCAATAAAAAAACATGTCTGAGGCATCGCTGCATTGCAAATTCTTTGTAAAAAAGGGAAAAACACCAAATAGATATTTTTGAAGATATCGATACGGTGTATTTGTAGAAAAAGAAGAGGAAATCAGTAAACGAATTTTGATTATGCAAGACAATGCGCCACTCCATACGACGCGAATTGCAAAGCAAGCCCTGCGGGAAACTAGCTTTGAAGAAGTCAACCACCCACCTTACGGTCCAGACCTTCAGTAACGTAGCGGTGGGGGGGCGAGGGGGGGTGGTCTACCTCGGGTGACACCTGACCGTTCATTGACTGTTTTTTGTCACGGCCGGGTGTCACCCCAAAACGGGCGGCGCAATGAAACCTGTCCGAGGTGGGGTACAAAAAATTTCGAGCTCTTAGTTCTTGGACTTTTCTGTATAAGTCTACCAAATGGCTTCTACATATTTAAGAATCAGTGGTCAAAAGTAAATAAAACCTTTCCGAGGTGGGATGCAAAAATGTCCGAGCTTGCTTTGCTCGCTCTTGCAATTTTGAGCTTTGGCGTTTAGGGGTGCGACTCGACAAGAAACAGTCAACGTACGTTGACTGTTTCTTGTCGCGTCACTTGATGTAATGAATCCTGTCCATAGTGCGGTGAAAATATTTTCGAGCTCGCTTCGCTCGCTGAATAAGTCAGCTAAGTAAAAAACTTACATATATTTAAGTGTGTATGATCAAAAGAAAATAAAACCTTTCCGAGGTCGGGTGCAAATATTGTTGAGCTTGCTTTGCTGGCTCTTGCATTCTGTTCATTCTCTCTTAGTTCTTGAACTTTTCTGGATGGGTTAGCAAATTACCTCTATTAAAATATAAATGATCAAAAGGAAATTGATTTTCGAGCTTACATCACTCGCTCTAGTATTCTGCCCTCTCTTAATTCATGAGCTTTCTTGCATCAGTCATCTTAGTTACTTCTATTTACCTATGAATGAAAAAAGAAAATAAAATCTATACGAGATGGGATCCAAAAATTTTGAGCTCGCTTCGCTCGCTCTTAGCTCTTGAGCTTGCCTGCATCAATTAACAAAATAACTTGTATTTGAATATGCATAATAAGTAAATGAAAATAATCCGAGATGGTGTGCAATTATTTTCGGCTCTTAAAAATATTTGCACACCATCTTGGATTTTAATTTTAATGCTCGCATTAACCCAACCAGCTAGCGGACAAATAGTCCATACTGTTATTAGCAAACAATGATGCAAGATCATTAAAAAGAAAAAATTGAGAACAAAAATGCATCTTATTTTTTTAAGTGGGAAACAAACCCTTTTTAAAGATGTGAGAAATGCGTTAGTGTAGGGAGACTATATGGAAAAATAACTTTTATTTAGATTTCTATCTCGTCTTTTAATACCCTAGGCTTAGAACTTTTCAGCCGTCTCTCGTACGAAACACAAACAAAAAATTTTGTTCAATTATTGTGGTTGCAATGCCCATAAAAAGTAATCTAAACTTACGTGTAACAATTTTTTATTATACGTTGTCTCTGGATATATGATATCCAATAACAAAAATCCTTTCCCTGATAGACAAAAACTTGACAATGTCTCAGGGTTGGCCTGGGGAGCATAGCTTCTGGAAAAAAATTGTTTGTTATAAATACTTCTCGTTTACTTGGTGGTCGCAAGCGCTACTGCTGAGCGAAGTCCTGTTCCTGGGACGGGCAAAGTGTCATTGTGCTCACAGAGAGATTTTTGAGCCTGATTGGTAGCTATAGGCTCGCTCTATTACTGGCGACTTAAGAATTACTGCCGAAATGTGCTAGTACAGCACAACCGTGCAGCCCTTCGAGGAAATCATGCATGATGATTACCAGGCACGAATATACGTCTTGCAGACGGCGTCAGACGGCACGGTACCGGAGGGCCGACCGGGTCGGACTCGCGCAGCATGCGGGCCCGCATGCAGCAGCGTGTCTGCGCGCGACGACCTCCCGCCGCTGGCGCGCTCCAAGCGCTCCAACACCATCTCCGTCATGAGCCCCACCCGCCGACACAGGTGCGGGACACACACTCATTTGCCGCCTTGAGCAATACTGTTTGTTTTTGCTCCACAGTGTTGTAGTAACACGCTAGTCTTATTACTGTAACTTTTTTCTCGACTCTGATACAGTTTCCATAGCAACATTAATATTTTTGCGATCTTCTCAAAGTGAAAATTATTCTGATTTTTAGTATGAGTAATTTTTTTTTTATTTTATCGGAAATCACATGTTTTTAAAGAAAGATTCCAATATACTTAACATACATAGATAACAAGCTTTTTTTACTTGATCGTTCTGAGAGTCAGGTTCTCGACGTCTGGTTTTTATTCAAATGCACGTTTCTTTTGGAATGCTACAAAACTGCAAACTAGCTTATTTATAACTTGTAGATGTAGACTGCAGTACTTTAGTATCATAAAACCAATCTATTGTGCATGATCTTTTACTTTTTTACTTTTTTTTTTTCGCTTTAAAACGTAGTTCTGTACTTTCCCTCAGAATTCTTTCTACTTCTGTGAAAGTTTAAATTGTCCTATTGACTGTTTTTAGCTATTCCTTTCCCTGTTTAATTTTATTTGTTACTTTATTTTTTTAACCTTGTTTTGTTTTTTACGCTTCGTGTTCTGTTTGGTTTGGTTGTGCGTCGGTTGGCTTGCGGTTGTTCGGTGACGTTGACGCGCAGTATGTACGCGGGCAGGGCCAGCGCGGCGGGCGCGGGGGGCGGCGCCGTGGGCGCGGGGGGCGGCGGCGTCACGCCCAGCTTCGTGTTCCTGCAGCTGTACCACAACATGAGCACCTACCCCATCACGCCGCCCGTACCTGGTATGTGCACTCATTATTATATTTAGCAAAATATCTGCTTATTGAGATCTTGTAAAAACCTAATAGCGACGAATTAATACTAAATATCTAAAGACGTGTTTTACGCACAATGTAGCTTGCCGACTACGACGATTAAAAAAACGCATGTATCATGTAATTTAATTTCGAAATATTTTTATTGTAAATCCCATCCAAATTTGATAGTTTTCAACTTTTTAAGAAAAAATAGTTTACTATTTCACTCGATATTTTACTATCTTACGGCGATAGCAATTTTCCGGTGACATGTACAAATTAAAGTGCCTTTAGATTTTCTCGATATTGACGATCGTTATTTTCTCTCAATATACACGCTGAAATTCGAATGGTTGTTTTTCCGCGGCAGAACGATTAGCCATCAGTAGTACTAACAAAACATAAAGTTAAACTTAAAAAATAAAAATGTTTTTGTTTTCAAATAATTAAAAAAAAATATTCATGAACTCGAAAGCGTGAGAAGCAATAGTAACTCACTAGACTTGAAAAGCGATTCATAAATGTTTAAAGCAAAATAATCTCTCGCGCGTAGTAATACGGCATTAACTTGCCACGCGGCGAGTGAGGCCCCGCGCATTTTGCGCGGCATCCTTTTATGTTGTACCTATCAGCTAGTTGATACGCGAAGGGCAACGACCGCGGCCGCTTTGCGCAAATCTATCGCGATGTATAACTATTGGTTCGAAGTTGCTTTCGAGTTTTGTTTACCACAATTGTTATTCTGCCATTTCTTGATTTTAATTTATTATTTTTCATAAATCAAATCGATTGTATTACCAAAACAAACTCATTTCGCTGCGGGGAAACAAACATTAAAATTTCAGCTTGTATAATGTTCATCATATTGCGATCAATAAGATCTTATCTGATATTATGATTTTGTTATACATTTATTCGTGTCTGTTTTTGGTCACACGTGTCCACCGTCTAAATCGAGGAAATCTACAAGATTTAACAGAAGCAAGGAGTGGAAGTAACGCTAAACCTGAGAAGAGGTCGTTGTTCTCATCACTTATACTATTACCTTGGTACCAGCCATGAAATTGCAAAAAAAAAAAACTCGCTAAATGTACAAGTTAGCTGATTGTTTGTTTTTGTTCATGATGATGAATTCAACGAGGTTTTCAGGTTTTGCATAATTTCTGTTACACTAGTCTGTAGAGCTAAGTAATGTTTGTATGTGCAGGAGAGACGCCGACGATCCTGAACCCGCTGGCGGAGCGTCCGCTGCGCGTGTCGGGCGTGCAGCACGAGCGCACCATCAAGAACCTCGACCTCGTACCGCCCGTAGAGACATATAAAGTAAGCAGCTTCACCTCTCATTTGTGATGTCTTAATCTCTTGCTATTTTCCGAGACAATGACTATGATTTTAAAATTCAAGCCACTTACTGGAACCAACCTACCACTGGCCTGGCAAGCATCTCAAAGATGTATGGACGACTCATCCACTATCGACCTCCGGTCTCCGGAGGGGAGTAATGTAGCGGCATCAATGCCGCTACATGAAAAACAAAAGAAACGAAAGTAACAAAAGAAAAAAAACAAAGAAACGAAAGAAATACAAAAATAACAGCAACACCATCTATCCTGTCACCCACGAACTACCAAATCAAGGAGGCGAGGGGAGGGGAGGGGAGGTATGCGGTACATAGAGTAAAGTCCCGCACATCTCCACTGAAAATGGAAGGATCCTCCTACCAGACGGTTATTGTGTCTGGTTGGCCCGATAGTTGATATTCGGACTGTTGTATATGTTCAAATCGAACGGAGAACTTTGCTTGTGCGATGCAGGATTTCGTTGGTACTTCATCGCTGACGGGATAGATGGCGTTGCGGTTCTTTTTGTAGCCATACAAATTTCGTTTCTTAGTTTTTCATGTGGCAGTATTGATGCCGCTACACACCAAAACTAGATCGTTTTAAGCATGGACCAACGTTAGAACTCGTTTGTTTTTATCAAATGAATACTTTTTTACTGTTGGGCAATGATCTCCTCCAAGACCATTGATCCGCGCCACCTAAAGCCGGTCCTGCGAAGCGTCCAAGTCGCCTCGCCACGTCTGGCTAGGTAACCCTCTGGCGTCACTGTACCATGCGTTCGTCTGAAATAGCCAGACCTTTATTTACCGCTTGATTTGTTTCTCAGATTGGAGTGTTGTACGTTGGGCCCGGACAACAAGATAACGAAGTGTTAATATTGAAGAACGAATAC
Organism: Mamestra configurata; assembly: GCA_002192655.3. NCBI lineage: Eukaryota > Metazoa > Arthropoda > Insecta > Lepidoptera > Noctuidae > Mamestra > Mamestra configurata. Next base: position 312,920 of record NDFZ01005119.1, on the reverse strand, counting down.
GGGAGTGTGAGGTACGTCGACTGTTTATGTTAATGGTAGTCTGCACACCGTGGCAGTACTAAACTTGCCTCTGTTGAGGGTACTCTGCAGCGCGATGTTCCACTTGAATCTGTGTCGTATTTCCCTCAAAAAACCACCTCAGACATCAACCACACACATCAGACATATATGGTTCTCATAGACATAAAAGAGACTTCCTCCGAGTTTATTTCAATATTTCTACTTAGGGTAGTCAGCTCGTAAACACCGGTCTCATCTAGAATTATTAACAAAAAAAAACTTGTAAAAGAGTTATCTGTAACCATGGGTCGTGCTAAAGCGGAAACAAAGATTACCGAAGCTTATACTTTGTTTGGTATAAGTTTCTGTATCTGCCTAGTTTCTCGCATAGTGGTGATAATATGCTGACGTGTACTCAGGTACGCAGAGTTCCTGACGCAGTTGGGCACGCTGGTGTCTCTGGAGGGTGGCGATGACGACCAGCCGCACCTGTTCCTCAACCTGGAGAAGGGCGGCAAGGACGGCCACTACACCTACGTGTGGAACGACGACATCATGCAGGTAACTACACCTTCACCAGTACTGGACGGAGAGCCGGAGGCCACAGGGACGAACTGCATGGCTTCCGTCAAAAGAGGCTTTTGCCCAGAAGTGGGACAGAGCATTTAAAAAATCAAACATGCACAATCATGGGCTGCATCCCCGCTTCCCATGAAAGATGTGCTGCCAAGAAATATTTAAAAACACTAAACGCGAGGAATAAGAGGCGTGCAGGAACTATAGGTGGCAGTACAGCAGCAATCAATGGTGGCAGTACAGCAGCAATCAATGTCAAGTGTTTTAAGGTATAAGTTTAGAATTNATAGTTCACTATCGTGGAATGCTCACCTAGAACATATAAGGACAAAGCTTTCGTCACTACTAGGATCCCTTACAAATATAGTTCGATGCATTCCACATAGATTGCGTCACACCATCTATAACACCCTAGTAAAACCACACCTGCTTTATCTGGTTGAAGTATGGGGTAGTGCGGCCAAAACAAAGCTAGATAATCTCCAGGTTGCACAAAACAAATTAATAAAAATGATTTTTAACTATCCATATTTAACATCAACAAGCACAGTGTATGAAGAAACAAAAATAATGAACATTAGACAGCTATACATTTACAACACTTGTATTTTTATCCGGAAAGCTCTCAACAAAAGTATACAGACAAATCTGTCGTTTACTAAAGTCAAGCAAGTAACCCAACGTAGCACACGTCGAGCTAGTTTACTTATCTTACCAAAAATGAGAACTAAGTTCGGTAAGAAAAATATAACATTTGAAGGAGCACAGTTGTACAACAATATACCGTCATGCATAAAAAATGTACACTCATTCAAAGCATTTAAGAAGGAATTAGCCCAATATTTAATAAATAAATAGTAACGAAATAAATAATTACACATATGGGAATGCATTGGATGAGTGAAATACTCAATATTTATTTTATTGACGAACTCAATATACCTAGCATAAGGTAAACATTGTTCTCATGTAAGTGACTTTGTGTCTTTTTTGAGAATAAAATATCTTTAAACCTATTTGCAACACTAGATGGCATAGTCTTCGCCGCGCACGTTCCTTATTCTTGTAATGACAAGAATATGAAATGTATCCAAAATTCGTACCCAACGTACTTAATGACGTTGGGTACGAATTTTGGATACATTTCCTAAAGTCAATCCAAATGATTTCAGTGTAAGTCAGTCAGAATATTCAATAGCAGTTCAAATTTACCAGCGCCTTAATTTTCAGAGAAGTAAAGTCGGTTTTGGCTTGTGTTGCAGGTGCTGTTCCACGTGGCGACGGCGATGCCCTCGTCGGCCAAGGACCCCACGTGCAACGAGAAGCGCAAGTACATCGACAACGACTACGTGTCCATCGTGTACAACGACTCCGGCGCAGACTTCAACATACACACCATCAAGGTACGTGCATCACAGACACACCACTCACTACTACAAGTACAACGACTACGTGTCCATCGTGTACAACGACTCCGGCGCAGACTTCAACATACACACCATCAAGGTACGTGCATCACAGACACACCACTCACTACTACAAGTACAACGACTACGTGTCCATCGTGTACAACGACTCCGGCGCAGACTTCAACATACACACCATCAAGGTACGTGCATCACAGACACACCACTCACTACTACAAGTACAACGACTACGTGTCCATCGTGTACAACGACTCCGGCGCAGACTTCAACATACACACCATCAAGGTACGTGCATCACAGACACACCACTCACTACTACAAGTACAACGACTACGTGTCCATCGTGTACAACGACTCCGGCGCAGACTTCAACATACACACCATCAAGGTACGTGCATCACAGACACACCACTCACTACTACAAGTACAACGACTACGTGTCCATCGTGTCCAACGACTCCGGCGCAAACTTCAACATACACACCATCAAAGTACGCCCATCACAGACACATTAACTATATATCGGAGATGGTATATCACTCTAGGTAATATCAGTCATGATAATGGAACTGCGCATATTTGTATTTAAAATCAAATTATAATTCAAACAAATAATATTGTCACAGTATAGGAACATAGCCAAGTGTACGGAACACGCGACAGTTTCTATACGCGTTCACTGCTCGATCGCTACCAATAGACTGACTGGACAAAGCCTCGGTCGAGCTCGACGTACTAGACTCTGTCGAACCAGAAGGCGTTAGCGTCTCGATGTAAAGAATTATTCTAAGGGGACGTACGCCCGGAATAAAAGTTTTTAAATATGTCATCAAATCTAACATTCGCAATTTAATTATAATGTGTTTTTTGAAACAAATATTAGTCCTGTGGAATCGAGAGCCGTGTTACCGACGGGTCTCCTAGGAGTGGCCTCCGACCAAAAGGTCATTGTATATGGTGGACAATTGCCCGGTGTTCGGGATGCTCTGTTCCACGCAAGATAACTTGCTTGCGTGATGCAGAAGTTGTGTGTGAAAATAGTTTGTACATGGTAGTGTAGATAGCGTCACACTATATAATATTTTGAATATTGTGTTTTAGGGGCAGCTGAATTTCTGCATCGTGGTGGTGGAGCCGTACGAGCACGGCATGAACCGCGTGTCCATCAAGACCAAGGACGAGCGCATCCGCAGCAAGTTCCTGGCGCACCTGGACTCGCACTGCGTGTCCGACACCAACGTGGCGCTGCTGGCGCGCCAGATGGCGCTGCACTGCGCGGTGAGCACACTTTAATGTCAATATGAAACACTCATTTTTGTTGCCTGTGGTCTATTATTTCATAAAACCGTCATTTTTTCTGGGATAAAAATTGGTAGATCGTGGTTGAACACCACGTTACTACATTTTTGGCGGTTCAATCTTGATGCCGTTTGCCAGGGAATCAGAACACGCTTTATTTGAAAATTTTACTCAATAATAATGGTATTTAATAGAACTATTTTAAATGTACACAAATTATTAAACGGAATTGTATTTGTGTAAAAATATACAATTTTATTAGTGTTCTGTAAAGTTGCTATTTTTGAATTATGTGGTGTTAAAAGTTAAGGTTAAAATACTTATCCGACACGGTTAGGTTAGGTTGTTATGTTTTTTTAACCATTAAATCCTTCTAATGGGCAGACTGACACGGATAGGTCGTGTAGGAGTCCGTTGGGTATAAAACTTGCTGCGGGAGAGTGATGGCGGCGGCTCGCGTTACGATATCTATACTAATATTATAAAGCTGAAGAGTTTGTTTGTTTGTTTGTTTGAACGCGCTAATCTCTGGAATTACTGGTCCGATTTGAATGATTCTTTCAGTGTTGGGTAGTCCATTTATCGAGGAAGGCTATAGGCTATTTTGTTTTTTTTTCAAAATTAGGGATCCGTAATAAAATTGCTATTTCGTAACACAAGGTGTAAAATCAAAAACCTTTTTTTGCGTGCGCTGCAAAAACTATTGACAAAAGAACAAAATGATGTACTACGGGTTAGAAGATCCCATTAAGACCTACAAAAAAGTCCGCGAGAACATATATCTAGCTATCATGGTTTAATCACAATAACCCATTTTGTGTTCAAAATAATTATTAAATCGTCTAAAGAAAAAAAACTACGTTAAATACGTATCGTAATATTAATCTTTATCGAAATTAAGCATTATGTTATCAAGAGTATTTATGTAGAAGTAAAATACTTTTTGTTTCATCTCAATCGGATATTTCGTTTAAAAGTTATCACGTGTGTAAGATGTTAAGAGTTGGTACCTATTAATGAGTTATGGGCCATAGAGTTTTTTATCAACATAAAATCCTGTAATAATCTTTTTCGAAATATATTTGTTGATGATTGTAAGTATAAGATCTTTGAAGAGTATAATAAATACATTTCTAAAATAACTCTGCTAAGGAAATCCACGCGCGCATAATGTTTTGAACAGTTCTGAAGACATTGATAATTGCATTAACTTCGGTAATGGTAGTTGAAACTTCTAATACAATTAAAGGAGTTTTAATCTAATAGAATTGAAAAACGCCCCAATTTTTTGGGTAACGTAATTCCTCCAAACTCACGAGATTCAACGAATCCTAAATTTTGATTCTAATCTTGAAAATTAAAAGCAGAATATTTTTAGTATTTATTTCCTTTGGGCCAAGTTCTTTTGCAATTGTATTGAGTGCTTTTATCATTTGTATGCTCAGTATTCCACAATCACCAGTAAATTCTATAAAGTTCAATGAACTTATTTGATCTTTATTATGAACTTTATTATAGCAATACAGAATAAAGCGAAATAGTGATACAAAAGCGGCTTTCAAATAATTCTCAAAGAGATATTAAAAAGTGATCAAATTAACACAAAGGGCTCAAAACAGCTATTTTATAGGAACTAGCACTAACAAGTCTAAAGCAACTTGGGAGGTAACCAATTCTATGAAATTTAATATTCCTAAAATGATAGCAAGACATTTTAATGATTATTTTATAGACTCAGTTCAATCGAATGCCGATAATTTGCGAATAATACTCAAACAGACACATCATCAGGATTATATATCTAATCTATCTAAACTAATATTATAAAGAGTAAAGATTAGTTAGTTTGTTTGTTTAGAATTAAGGTTGATAATGTACATGTAAACTACACTTCAAATTACTCAAATCGGACCTTTCGTTTTAAAGTTACGACGGGCATAAAAATGGTCTAAGTAAGAAAAATGTTACGGTTTGAGCGAACTGGGGAGAATCTTAACGCTTAGTCCGATGAAGCTGAAACACGGCATTAATGTTTTGGATAAAAAAAGAAAAATAACAAATATTTGGATTTTTCGATGCTCTAAGTAAGAAAAATGTTGCGGTTTGAGCTAACTGGGGAGAAACTTAATGCACGGCATTAATGTTTTGGATAAAAAATTAAGAATAACAAATATAAGGGGCGAAAAGGGTTGATGAATTTTTCAGGGGAGGACATTATTGCTTACTTCAATTTACGTGGAAATTGGAATGAACAAGCTAAAAGTGGGAAATTTGAAACAGATCTAACAATGTTTACTTAGTCAACCTCTGGCGGGGTGAACGGGGTGAACTGGGTGGATAGTAGGCTGATCCTGAGACCGTTGAATGGATATCGTAGTGCTTAATTTTCCAAAACTTACCTTTAAAAAGGGTTTGAGGGGGCGTTGAAGTTTGTAGAGTACCTACTAAATCCGCGCGGACGAAGTCGCGGGCGAAGTGCTAGTATAAAATATTTTGCTTTTGATGAGATTAGAAATAGTGTTTTAAATTTAAAATGATTACAATATTCGTGTGTTACTATTCTAAAGCTCCATTTTATAATAACCTTTGTTATGTGCTACATATTTCGTATTCGAATCAGTATTAACCGTGTCGGTGTTGGTGCAGCTGGCGTCGCACATCTCGCAGTCGCTGAAGCTGGGCGGCGCGCCGTACGCGTCCAACTCGCTGGAGCGCCTGCGCCTCATCAAGCGCCTCCGCGTGCGCGCGCAGGCGGAGCGCCTGGCCGCCGCCGCGCGCGCGCCGGAGCCCTACGCCGGGCCTCCGGACCTGGCGCACCGCGTCGCCATCGACGACTTCAACGACTACACCTAGGCAGCTACCGACCTCGCCCTGAACGTTACTCTCGATTCGACCGTACGATGAAATTCTATATTTTTTTGGTAATTTTTATGCTTACGATCCGTGATACGACTTTTGAATTTCGCTAATTTGAACGACTAAAATTAAACTTAGATTACTCTTATGTTATTTGAAATTGTAATAAATAAGAATAAGAATCATTACCCTACATACTTAACGAATCACAAAGCTCACGTAAGTAGTAGAGTTGTCACTAAATGTATTCATAAGAATAATAATAACACTATAACGTACAGGGCTGCGGCCACACATTGTATATAACTGTATATGCAAGTTAGCGAAATTCAAGCTCAACAATGTACTGTAACAGTTCGGTCGGTGTTTGTATATCGTAGTGCGGGCTCGGCGCACCGCCCGCTCGTGGCTCGTGCTCTGTTAGCTGCGCCCACAGCGAGCCAGCGGTGCGCGGGCGCAGGCGCACTCGGCGACAACATTATATTATAACTGTATCTCATTCAATTTTTTTACAAAAAAAACTTTTTGTGAGATGTGATAGTAGCGTAACAATTAAATACGAAATAGAAATACGAAAAGTATATATTTAAAGCTGGCAAGTTTTCTACAAATCGCTTCGCTTACGGGATCTCGCGCCTTTCATATACTTAGTGGTTAACATTAGGAGAACACCGCCTCGAGTACAGTTGACAGGTGGACCGCTCCGTGCCCGCTGTGCGCGCCCGCACTCGTGCGGACACAGGCGCGCACGGAGCGCACTCGTGCGGACACAGGCGCGCACGGAGCGCACTCGTGCGGACACAGGCGCGCACGGAGCGCACTCGTGCGGACACAGGCGCGCACGGAGCGCACTCGTGCGGACACAGGCGCGCACGGAGCGCACTCGTGCGGACACAGGCGCGCACGGAGCGCACTCGTGCGGACACAGGCGCGCACGGAGCGCACTCGTGCGGACACAGGCGCGCACAGAGCGCACGGAGCGAGCAGAGCTTACACCGCGCACTCGCTACTAATTCATTGTATACAACCGATGTATTGCTGAACAATGAATTATTTCTGTTTATTTATTCGATTCTACCGATACATGTTTTTGTCTAGGTTGTCTGTGGCTTAAATAGTTTAATTTCTTATATAAATTTAGATTTTGAACTGAATAATGTAAAAGTTAATGTTAAGGATTTTAGTAAGTACATGTTTTCACAAATATGAGTTTGTCAGTAGTTAGCGGCGCGGCGCGGCTGGCGTGTGACGTCACGCGCGAGTGACGTCACGCGCGAGTGGCGCAGCGCGCTCAGCGAGTCGTTAAACAGTTGAGGCATTTCTTGTTTATATATATTTTATGTAGCAATTTATTTCCTGACAAAAGATTTTGTAATCAAATAAATGATGGCTATTTTTTCGTGTATTTTATTTTTGATAAGTGATAACACCTCTGGCATTGTAAGTGAAGTATACAAGTGATTGCACTCGGCCATGAAGATAAGTCGATGAGCCAAACTAATAGGGAATCCCTACTACCGACACCTTAACGCATAAGAGCAGCAGTGGCGTAGCTTGTCTCGCGGCCCCGTTTTTAGGAGTATTGTTTTTAAATAAAATAGCTCAGAACTATCTTGGCAGGCCACGAAGGAGATGACTAAATGTATAAAATGCTTTGCGTCCACACGTCGGGGCCCTTATAACCCGGGGGCCCCATTATTGCATTTTGCGATCAAGACTTGGATCGCAAGCGACTGCCGAAAGTGGGATCTTGGGCTCGATTCCCAGGTTGGGTTTTATTCCACAAGGATGTTCTCAGTGAGGAGCCCG
>NDFZ01005119.1:270172-304849 GCA_002192655.3 Mamestra configurata | reverse complement strand
TTACTTCCATAAATTGTTAGTAGTTGTACAACTTAGCCTAATGTTAGTATTAAATTAAATTTACAATAATAAACAACAGTGTAGGTACACCAGTTTATTTAGATGAGTGTGTCTGAACACTTACCCACCTTTGTAAGAGGGGAGAGTCCCATTGGAGGAGGAGCGCAACGCGCCATCATGGAAGCGCATCGCTTTCGCATGATCGCTGCAAACCCGTCTACGCACGCATCCGCGAACATCCCTGACGCGCTACATCGCCACGGCAACCCCAAAAGCACCCTGAATGCGTTATTGTACTGTACGCGCAGGTCGCTGTATACCCAGCGGGTATACTTGGTCCACAGGCTGCACGTGTATAACGACTGGCAGAAAGCCTTAAAAAGCGTTAACTTTACCGATTCAGTACAGCGTGCAAACCTGCGGACCAGCATGTTGCAACGGACAGCCAGCGACCTGCGCTCCCTGTCTATGTCTGCATTGTCCTTTAAGTCATCAGTGACCCAGTGGCCAAAATACCTTGAAACCCGACCTAAAGGAGACCCAAAGATTGAGAGTTCAGGCAGCTGTTCGTAGGTTAAAGTACCCGATTTAAAAACCAACCATTTACTCTTATCGGTATTGTATTTGAGCCCGTGAGCCACTGCATAACTTTCACAGATTTTAAGAAGCCTTCTCATTGCACCGATAGATGGGCTCAGCAGCACTATATCATCTGTCTCACCCCACGATCCAACCCAGTGGCGTAGCTAGTCTCAAAGGGGCTCTGTATCAAACATTTTTGGGGGCCCCGTTTTTAGGGATATTGTTTTTTAAACAAAATAGGCCCTACTAGCTCAGAACTGTCTTGGCAGGCTACGAATGAGATGACGCGACTAAATGTATAGCTTTGCGTCCACACGTCGGGGCCCTTATAACCCGGGGGCCCCGTATATTTGATACGGCTGATACGGCGGTAGCTACGCCCCTGATCCAACCCATACATATCAGAATATGAGCCTGCCCACTTAACTGCTGCCTGATACCCCCCAGCCCCAAGGGCGTGTCGAATCGCTGGCTGACGACTATGAGAGTAAATCACCTGAGATTAGCTACCGTGACCCATTTTCGGTCGGGAGGATTATTTTACGAAATCGATGAGATATAGGTAGGTCGTAGAAGGTAGGTATACTGTGCTTCTTTAAATTCTGATTCTTTATTTTCTTTATTTTTGTAAATATTAGGCGTCGTAATCAAGCTTATGGCACAATATCACGGTGACTGAAACATAACTTTTTACAATACCGAGCACACTGGCCGCACGCAAACTTTAGAACTAATCTAATTTGTCGCGTCTGTCAGTCAGCGAGGTTTGCATCAAATAATGTGGCTCAAGATCGTCTGTGTCGTAGTGATAGCAGGCGGCGCACTCGCCACGAGAGATGAGCTGTTGGACTCGCTGTACGGGCTGCAGGGGGGGAACAGGATGGACATCTGCGTGAAGACGTCTCGTGGCTGGCGGCGCTGCGCCGGCGCGCTGTACACGCGCGAGTGGGTGGTGGCGCGCGCGCGCTGCCTCGCCGCCACGCCGCCCGCCGCGCTCTCCGCGCAGCAGCGAGCCGTCGGCGGCAGCTGCGAGCGCCTGGCTAATGGTGACGTACTGTGTACCCGTCGCGGTGCTGCCACAGTGCCACCGGCGATATTGATAGGGTTGTGTCGATATGCTGACTCGTGTCAGTAAGTCGGGATATTCAGCTCCAAACTACAGAAGCTCAGACACTTGTCGATATCTTCAAATATTGATATCAGATTTCCAACTCATACCAAGACAAGGATTGTATGCTTTCCATGGGAGCTCGGAACGTTGTTCACGAGACATCAAGTGCACAGCTTTCTCGCTCTCTGTAGTGAAGGATATTACTTTGCGACAGAAAGAGGTACAATAGTTATGAGAAACGGACTGGCTGAGCCCTAGATTTAGATCGAGTCTAGATCTAGATACTAGATCTGCAATTAGATTACCTACCAACGAAATAACTTATATTCGCCAGTTCGCCTGTTACGTATTCTAAGAGAAGTAGGGAGGGATCGAATACTTTGAACAGCACCTAAATTGTGCCTTGCACCCTAGGCACTTGGGACATGGTCAGCACGCGGCAGGTGTTTCACGTGGTGATGCACCCCTGGTTCGACCTGGCGCTGGCCCTCGTGGTGCGGCCCTACGGCTATCTGGAAGGCCACGCCAACGCCACCAAGATCCGGCTGAAGCTGAAGCCGCACGGGTAACTAAGTACTAACACTTTTCTAGTAGAACTTGTCCGACCCTGACAAGTTCTACTAGAATAACGCTGACAAGGCGGCAAGTCGCGCGAGCAGCTTTAATTGATTATTAGCCTAAACTGAACAGCAATAGAGTTGTAAATAACGTGCAAGATGTAATGCCACACGGCATACTCGCGCTTATGTTCTTACAAGTAACGCAACGCACACGAGTAAGTAAATAATTACAGAAACAAAACTTTTTCGGAGGTTCCAAAATTTCGTAATTAAATACGAAATATTTTTCTGGCAACAAGCAGTTGCCATCTGCTTTGTTTGCGCTGCCTCTTCAAGAGTCATTGCAGCAAAATATGCAAGACTCACAACATTTGACTGAAGTATGTGGTTCTTCAATATTTTGTAAATAGGTAAGGGTAGACACATTTCTAACAGAAGATGCACTGCATCATCATCATTGCTTGAGTGCCAGAACAGTGATAAAGGTATGGGAACCAGGGTGTTATGTCCAGTAACTGCCTTTGAATGAGAGCATCCTGCACCGTCAAATCCAACCAATTTAATATTAAAATTTCCAGTAGGTATCTAATTCATAAAATAACTTGTTACAGAGTGTACAAATGGATGAAACATTATTTTGATATCACTGCCATGAGCCGCGACCTATCTTTTCAAGCAAAAAGATTATATCTCGTTCAGCAAACTAGACATCACCCACTCTGGTACTTCTTGGGGACGATGTTGCTGCCCACAGTGCTGTTCATGCTGTTTTTCATTTATGTCACAATGTACACGGGTAATACAGTCCCATATAAGGAAATGCACTATTCTAAGAAAGTAACTCACATTTAGTTTTTGTTGTTAGCATTATTATAGTTTTATTTAAAATAAATTGTTTTATTTACAAGTAATAATTACAGTAAATCTAAATAACTACACTAATAGGCATTCTAAAAAGTGACCACCACACATGGTTAACTTCCATCAACAAGCAGTTCAGAAGAAAATGAGTTGATAACTAGTTTATGATCTGGAAGAAACAACACTAAACTTGCAGCATAGCCCTCCCTGTCAGAAATATGTACTTTATTCAGCTTTCTGGTCAAGCTTCCTCCGCCACACTTTGACCTTGCCCCGGAGCTCCCGCAGCCTCTTCATCTCATCCTTGAAGTCCTGGTGCTCGTCGCGGAACAAGCCGTACTCGCGCAGCTTCAGCATCAAGCCGTGAGTCTCGACGTGTCGTGGGTAGTAGTGAATGATCTCCTCGTTGCTATGCAGCGGCCGTTCAGAGAACATTTTGACCACTTTCATAGACTTAGAATTGGTGGGTATTGCGACCTCGCCGAAGATCCTATTAGACAGGCGCTGCATGCGACGTGCATAGTTTGTCGATGCCTTTATTAATTGAGAATATTTAGCGTAGTTTGTTGCCATTGTTTACCTGCAAATTTGTACAAGGTTATACTAATAATTCAGTAAAGCTGTTTATATCAATCAAGGCCATGTGTTTTAATTCACCTATCCGCTTTCAATGATTAGTTTAACTTAAAAATATATAATTAAGTGGGACTAAAATTCGTAAAACAAAAATAACCTCACACTTTATTAGTGGTGAGTGACAGTGACACTGCTGGCTGTGGCCGCTGTGGGTGTAGTGCACAGATCAAAAATTTACTCATGTTGTGTGTCATTGTCAATGACAGCTTCAGGCTTTAGTTCAGCAAGTCTAAAATATATGATAGTTCAGCGTAATAGCGTAGACTCAAGCAGAAGATAGGTATTGAACGCAAAGAGTATGATTGAATGGTCCATCCATCCATCACACTGTTTTTATAATGGGTGTCTATGGGTGCGTTCCTAAAGAAGGAGGTTTTCGGTACAGACAGGTCGGCACTGGATCGGTAAAGGTAAAATTGTATAGTGTATTACAAAACCGGCAAATCTGTCCATGTCGGTACCGAATCCATTGCAATTATCTCAAAAACCTGCAGACGCACAAATTATATTTTCGGCGCACATTTTTGCACTAATATCAGCTCTCTGTCCATGCACAATATTTCTATCTGCAATAACTCGTTTAGAATTTTCCTGCTGGAACAACATTATTCCAGAAGGAATCGTTTTTCCATTTTTTTAAACGACTACACGTTAAATTTTTTTATGTGGCCGCACTTTCTAGCTACCTATTTCTTGCTGGAGTAACGTACAGCTGTCCCTGTCAGTGGTCTATGATGGTCAGTGGGAACACACACATTGGCTTGACAGACAAGTTGACACACAATCACAGAATGACAGAACATGTACACAGGCACACTGCTGTTGTGAATTTATGGTAGTTAACCAGTGTTAAAAAAATTATTAAAAATTTTTTACTCCAAAAATATTCTGTGTACTTATTTTACGAAACCAATTGGACCTTAGAATTATAATTTTTCCGATCGATTCCTTCTAAGTCAAGAAACAGGAGATAAAGAATAAAGCTATTGGCTTCAGTAAGTTAATCTGAGAGCCAAGCTAACGTAGTTTGTTGCACTGACGAAGGAGCAGTGGTGTTTGGAGCTGTTTATGAACTAACTTCCTAACTAAATTTATTCTGAATGTCTTACTTCGTGGGGGAAGTGCCGGAGGTGGTCGTTAAACCGGTGAGTAACTAACATTGGTAAAATTTAAAAAAAAAGAAGCAAGATTATTGTTGGGCCCGGTAAGGTCCTACTTGTTGTCCTTGTTATTTTGAGTAAGGCGATGGTGCCTGCTGAACTTTCAACAAAATATTTTGTTTTCTTTACAGTAGGTATGTACTTAGTCATGCTATTGCACTGTTGTCTAACTTAACACTTTGTAATAACAAACCATCACTGAATTTCGCAGTTTATTAGTGTAATTCTTGTTGTCTGTCCATTAATCAGACTAATTTTAATTATTGAATATTTTTGCAGGGCCAGATAATCCACCTTTCAACTTCGAAGATGAAAGCCATCATAGCAGGAATTATTCTCATGTTATATGTTTATCTGTTAATATACTTCAAAACCATGTACTTAAAAACTAAAAGGCTTGACGAGATCATGGCTAGGGTGAGCATCAGTTACACTTATTTATGTATTTACCAAGCACACATCACACTCACCTAGCACAAGAACCAGAGACTTCAATTTGTAAACATTTCTTTAATTAATTTAAATTACTTGAAGAAACAATCAGCTGTCAATTGTTTATCTTCTGGAGGCTTCAAATTAAAGATATGTATATGTGGTTCTTCTGTCGGCTGTTGATACCCAAACTTATTCTTGCAGGCGTTAAAGACTGAGAGGGATTTGCTGAATGTTCACCCCTTAGACAAGAAGCTGGCGATGCAGATGGCACAACTGGACCCGGTATATGGAGACTACTAGAAGCAAATTAGGGTTATTTTTTTTTAATTCCTCATTTTTATGTGAGGTAGTCATAATGCCATGGAGCAATGTTTACCAATCAATGTTTTGTATGTTTTAATTAGTTCTGCAGTTTTTGTTACGATGATTAAGCTGCATGGGCGAGACAGCGGTGCATGACTTGCGCTGTAACTACTAACAACACAACGCTATCTCACTGCGCCACAGACGCAAACATGCATTGAAAAATCTAGACTTTTCAGCAATTTTGTTGAATGGATACAGACATACATTGACACTATATGTGACATCAATTTAACTCTTATAGTGTTAACCTGATATACTATAATCACTATTATATGTTCTGAAAAATCCAGTCTATAATTGATCATAAATAACTTAATATTACATAGGTAATAAAAAATGTAAGGTACTTACTTAACTTACCCATATTCATGTACCGGCCATATAAAAATATCATGAGAAGGAATCTCTTTAATACTCTAAAATTCTAATAAGTGTATTAAATGTTCCTAAAAAAGTTACCAACAGTATTAGAAAATATGAAGATAGCTTAGATGTTAAATTGTACGCACAAATAAATGGTGACCAACAAAATAGGTCTTCTATTAAATCTAAAAGCACGATGGAGTGCGCCGAGTGTGTTCAAACAAAGTCGGGCTTTAAGAAACGTGTTGGCGAATATCATAAACAAGGACTTTGTTTATGATATTCGCCGGTCCTACTTGCCTGAATTTACCAGGAAAACGTAGATTCACGAAATATAATTCAATGAAACATTAAATGGGTCAGTGAAACTGAACCCTTTCACTATTGGGGTCATTACGGCCGATCCTAGCAATTGGCACAAAGTGCTATCGCTTTGATCTCCGTAAAACATTTTATATTGTGAATGTTGAAGAAATTACAAAAACGTATTACTATAGTAGGCGCCAGATAAATGTGGAATAAAGTATATTGACCTTTCCCTAATAACTGTTCATAGGTACCTGAACAATTAAATATGAATCGTTTTTCATTATTAGACAATGTTAAGGATCACGAGAGATGATGATTCGGTACAGCTTTGTGTCATTAATTCTGTTTTTCAAATTAAAAATGTCAATAATTGTAGGTGGGTCAATGACCGTTATTCCACGATTATCTGGCGCCTACTATACCACACTTGATACTTGTCTTACTCAGAGTCAAATTAACCAGCGAACTTACCTCACGTGGCAGGCATCGCTCTTCATTGTGCAACACCAGTGATTGAACAGAATTCAAAGTGACCACGACCACTCTTGCTTTCTGGAATATAAATTATAATTTTATTAGGAGGTTGAAAATACCGATCGCATAAACGGAGTTTCGCTAGCTAATTTATTTGATCCAAAAAGCTAGTAAGTCGTGATATTAATATTTGGTCGTATTTTACAAGCGACATCTGTGTTCCTAGTGCCTACGTATCTTGAAGTTTAACTACACAGGTACATAAATCAGTTATTGATACAATACTCTATGGGTATTTAGCTACTAGGTATAATTATTCGTTTTAGTAGTAATTCTCTATCAATGCACATGCACAACGTATTTTAGAAATAATTATAAAATAAATTCTTTTTGTTTTTTTTTGTCATTGTAGGTAAACTAAGTATCCGATGAATTTTATTTTTCGGCATTAATTACAGAATTTATTTCGGAATTGTCATTCGATAGGTACCTATTAGGTATTTAACTGGAATAAAATAAAATAAATTAATAAAGGACTCGATGCTCTTAGTTAATGATAAAACCCATCAAATAAAAAATGCCAAGCTATAATCGTGTGATAATCTCTACCTACCTGTACTTATTATTAATGCGTAACAATCGTAGGTATGTACAGACGCCAACACAGCCCGAAACTGTCAAATTTTCCCAATCAACCTTGAACCTAATGCTTTAGCAATAAAGTTGAAAAAAATTGACAGACTGTTGTAGCTTGATGTGCTGGCGTCGGTACTCTAACCTCGGACCAAATTTATTTGTCTGGGGCATTACATTTTGGGTGAAAATAAATAAAACAACAGAAGTGTGAATTGTGAAGTTTTATTAATTTAAAATATTACTTAACAACCTAATTACCTAATAAATCAATAGAACATACCTATACATAGATCTAAATGCTTACTACATTAATACACTTGTTGTTTTTGACCAAATATCATCGTTATCTGGCCATTACAAAACATCTTACTATTTCAGTTTAAATAAAAGTTTATTTTGTAAATTAACGAAAATGTATGTACGAAACTACGAATACGAGTATTACCTATGCAGATATTTTCGAATTGTTCCTATTAGCTAGATATCTTTAATCTACTATCATCATAACCAGCCTATCTTCAAATTCATATTTTCTGATGCAACACAGATGTTATTTAAAAATAAAATTGAATAATATTTTATTTATTTACTCGTAGGAGAAATAACAGATGGATAACAATTGTATATCAGACATAGAGCCAATTACAGGTTCTCACGGGTAAAAACAGAAAAAGTAGTAGTAAACTTGGGATCACTAACAAGCTCGGTATAAAAGAATTTAAATCACTAGGTACAATAAATACTATGTACCTACCTATAATATTATGTTCAGAATATGAAAAATATGCGGAATGTTCGGCTTTTAAGTACCTAGATACTTATAATATTAGATCTAAGAACTTATCAAAATCGAGCAAATTGCCTAAAAATAATAGTTATTTATGATACTAGTGCGGTAAGTTGGTTTTTACAAAACAGTCGACGAATGTCACGAGTTTGTTAAAACCTATTTCCGCACGTGTCATACGTTTTTTAACACATTTGCGAGAAAACAGTACAATCATAGGTAATTTAAACAAACTTTTTGTTAGATAAGATATCAGTCTGAATGTCGCAACAATCTTTGACATTCCATAAAAATGCCGCGAATTAGCAAATCGCACCACGTGCGCGTGGTGAAAATTAGGACTATAATGTTTCTTCTCATTTTCTCATTAGTATGTAAAGTGAGACAAACGTATTGAGCAAAAGCGCTGCCAAGGAGGTTCGATCATTCAGCTTATTTTATTCTAGTAATGTGAAACTCATAGGTGGAATTTTATACTTTTTTATCGAAATTTAAAAAACCGTAAAGGAAACGCACGGCGCTATACAAAGTGCGGTAAAATAGGTAGGTACTTAGATGAGAGTAGGTACCTATTCTACCGCACGTTCCATTCTATGGTGCGTAATTTTTAACTTTCGAACAATGTATACAGGCTTGCAATTTTTGAGCAAATGTGTTGAAAAAATAATGAATTAATTAATTTGCAAAAAAATAATATCAATCGTTTACGCCTAAAGATGTGGAGATTCTTTTCTCCATTCTAAATCTATGTTAACGAACGAGACCACCCATAGCGTTGTTACTGCTGCCGGTAGAAGTCGTGCAGCTGATTGTCGAGGCTGCGGCACTCGGCGACGGCGGCGGAGCCCTGGCGCTCCAGCACGGCACCCGGCGCGCACAGCCACGGGTCTGCCGTGTCGCTCTGCCAGCGCAGCAGCCGCGTCTGCAGCGCCACCTCCACTTGCTGCAGGGACGGCTTGCCTGGAACAGTTGTGCAGCTAGCTTAGTTAGTTATTAGGGAACTTCATTTATATAGGTACACATTTGACAACAATTCCCAGTATCTTGAAACTGTAAAATTGTGAAATTGTCGTTTTAAGTCGTACAAGTCATATTCAACTTTGAGGAGATTAACGTTTAGTTTCCTCGACCGGTGCTAGCGAATTTTGGCAGTCAGATATTATTATTGTTGTGTGTAAAGGTAGGAGTCGTCAACTGCTTATGAACGACAAAAAACAATCAACCTGCAATTTCTGTTCTTTTATTTCCATTGAAAATAAGATGACAGTCATACCGTGCAAGTTCTTGGTTTCAGCGGGGTCGGCACGGATGTCGTAAAGCTCCCACTGCGGCCGGTAGTAGTACTGTTGCAGCGTCTTGTACCACGGCAGCGGCTGCTTGCTGCGCGTGCGGTTCAGCACATCCTGGAGAAGAAACCATGACCATACTGACAGATGTACTTAGAGTCCCCGATAAAACGCCCTAGTATGTGGATTGACCCTTACCTGGAAGGTAGGTGAAACGTAAAGATCCTGGTCTATCGGGAAGGGCATCCCAAAGTTGAGATTGTGTATCAGTTTGTACCGCCGCGTGCGCACTGCCCGCATCGGGTAGTACATCGTGATCTCATGGTGAGTTTGCGACGCGAAAATTGCTTGTTCTTCCGAGTATGGCGGTTCTAGAAAATGAATATCTCATGAAAATGCATTTTTTGCCGCAAACCACTAAGTCAGAGCTACTTGGGAAGGCACTAGCCTTTTTCCAAAATCGGAAGCAAGCTCTTTGGTCTATCCGACTGCACTATATCGTTGCTATCTTCTCCAAAGGGGATGTTGAACCAATCCATCACGGTGGGCATGACGTCCAGCAGGCTGACCATGGCGAAGGAAGCCTCGTTCTTCCTCGCGTGTGGCTTCGGCGAGGCGATGATCATGGGCTCCCGCAGCCCAGGGTCGTAGAAGTTGGTGCGGCCAGACGGGAAGGGAATGCCGTTGTCCGAAGTGTATATGACCAGAGTGTCTTCCAAGTGTCCAGCGTCTTGCAGCTCTTTGAGCACCAGCCCTACACCTGTGATATAGTTTTTGGTTTAATTGTTATAATATTTATGTAGCCATTAAAACTTGACTCCCCATTGTAAGTCTACTACCTTGATCAAGTCGCGACATTGTAGTGTATTGTGCTGCGATGTCTCTTCTTGCAGCTTCCGTGTCCTGAGCACAAAATGTTATATAATTCACACATTCCGCAATTATTTGATCGCTTTACCTGTCTACTATTCGGTTTCGTTGTTACCTGAACAAAATAAGGCAGCTCCACTTGCTCCCACTGGTAGTAGATGGGGTGCCAGTCGGGTATGAGCCCCATGCCCTCCTCGCCGGATCCGAACCGCTCGCAGAACGGCCCAAACTCCGGATTCGTGTGTCCACACCGGTGCGGGTCGTGGAAACTCACGTACAACAGAAATGGCCTGAAAATTGAGTGTCGGGTAGGTAGGTATGAATTGCATTACAGGACGACCTAGGAGATCAGAGGCAACTTCAGGTATTTCGAAAAGTCGTCGAGACTAAATCTTGCTACTGACGAAACGAGATCGTGGAAGACCACCCGCCATCTGGCTGACGTCGTATCGAAGAGACCTGTAGAAGACTCAACACGACAATGACACCGCATAAAATCGTGCTCAGTGGAGAAAAAGGACGTAAGGAGGATTGACCCCAAGTAAATGGGCCAAGCGGTCTAGGAGGAAAAGAATGAGATCGTACTTGTTGTCCTGGTTAGCTTGATCGAGAAACTGCCTGGTGAGCAGCTTGATGTGCGTGATGTTGCGGCCGACTTGGTTCACGTGGTTGTTCTCCTCAGTTTGCTCGAAGTCGAACTTGAACGTCGCCGCAGGGCCCACGTCCTTCTTACCGATAATACCTGGAAAATAGCTTTTTAGATATGTCTCCATAACCTGAGACTACGTATATTTCAGGATGTCAACGAAACAGACGAATCTGAAAATTTGACCAAGTGGCCTTTAGCGTCAAGTTAATTTACAACATACAGAAACCAATTTGAGCTAAAACAATTATGAGTACCTACTAGCAATCACCTGTTCTGCCACTACTCACCAGTCATAACATCGCGCTTGCCGAGCAGGTTGGGCATACTGGCGACGCTGTCAAAGGAGTTGAAGTGGTGCTCGGCGCGGTGCAACCCGTACATGCCGTTCTGGTGGCTGGGCGTGCCCGTCAGCAGCGCCGCGCGGCTGCAGGCATGACACATATGTCTCGGTTACTACGTGTTAGCTAAAAGCTCGGATCAAGAAGTAAACTCCTACTATGCCTACTGGTAGGCTATCACGTCAATGGCCAGGAAGGTGACGTTAAGACTAACAGCCTCTTATGATAATTCGACACCACGTTTGGTGCAGTGGTTGAGCGATTGGCTGCTGCGCTGCGTGTCGCGGGTTTGATTCCCGCACGGAACAAATATGCATATGACCTACCGATAGTTTTTCCGGGTCTGGCTGTTTGTGTATGTGAGTTTTTATGTTTGAAAACGCACCCACGATACAGGAGAAATTCCTAGAGTAGGGCAAAGTATTAAAAAAAAAAAGGATTTAAATTTTGGGTAGGTATAAAATATGTGTAACGCACAAAGAAAAAAAGTTAATCTTTTCTAAGAAACTAAATTAATTAAAGATGACGTCATCGACGTCGACATCGCTCGTCCAGCAACCTACAGCAAGTCCTTCGCCTACATACATGAACCCCGCGCTCGCAGCGGCAAAACGAGTTAAGTCGAATCCCGAACGCCGTTCCTCCTCCGCGGCACTCGTAATCGTATTGCAAAGTAACAAGATTTCTAATATTAGGAACAATTGATGTTTTTCCACATGTTATATTATATAAGTAATTTTCCTTAACATAAAATTGCCACTGACTACTTGCCTCTTATCGTTTCTTTTCATAGACACAATCATTATTTAATTATATTCCTCATCATCCGCAGCCCGAATTCGCCCACTGCTGGCCTCTCGTATAAAAAATCTTTAATTCAGATTGAGTCCATTAATTGGTTAGCATTCAAAAACTTAGAAACTAGTGTTAGTACTTATAACTACCAGAAAAAATACAATTATATACCTACACTACAGTCACATGCAGGCCTATCCAATGCTAAGTATTGAGCTGTCCCACCTGTCCGCTATAGCTCTCAGGATGCTGTTGGGGCTGGTGCGTACCCGACGCATGTCGAAGGCGCAACGCTTTCGCATGATGGCATGAAAACCATCAATCTCCGCCGCCGCGAACATGCCGATGCACTACAGTAGCGCGGCAACCCCAACAACACCCTGAATGCATTATTATATTGGACTCGCAGAGCACTGTATGCCCCCTCTGATGGACTGACAATACGCTTTACGTCATAAGCTATTCAGCGCAGTCTTATGCTATTAACCCCACGTCCTGTATCAAGTCCTTCGATTTGGGGGTTGCTAAAATTTCCAGCTCGCTACACTCGCTCTTGACATTACCTATCTTAAATCTCTATTTTTCTGCAATTAAGTCGTAAAAGAAACTCCTAAGCAAGTTTTCGTAATGTTTCAAGGGAGACACAACATCGATTGCATTATTTGTCACTAAATATCCTACCCAGCTCCAGGGTCGGACTGGCCACTTATTCAAGGTGGCTTTTGGCGGGCCCCACGGTTTGGCTTGCGGGGCTTGACGCAAACCAGGCGATAAGTACGGTAGGGGGGCCCGCGCAGCCTGTGCCCCGGCTCTGACCGAAGTCTGATCGATCCGAAATTATGAACTACATATGAAAACCAAGAAAGTTCAGAAAAAATATCGAGCTCGCTTAGCTCGCTCTTTCATTGCGCGTTTTCTAGAGCTTTCATGGGATAAGCTAAAATAGTATATCTTCTATTTAATTGTGAATGGTCAAAAGAAAATCAAACCTATCCGAGGTTGGAGTACAAAAGGTTCGAGCTCGCTTCGCTCGCTCTCGAATTTTACGATCTCTCAATTCTTGATCATTCCAATATGAGTCGAAACGTTACGTCATTTTATAATGGCTAAAATAAAATCAAACCTATTCGAGTTGGGGTGCAAACATTTGCGCGCTGGCTTCGCTCGATCTTCCATTCCAAGTTTCTGAGCTTTTCTGCATCATTCAACAAATATGCTTATATATGTATTGGATGGTAAACAGAAAATAAAACCTATCCGATATGAAATGCCACAATTTGCGAATAAGGTAAAAAGGTTAGTAATAACACTTGGAATTTGTTTTTGTAAAAATCAAAAAAAGAAATGATACTTTCACCTTCAATAATGACTATTCAGGTATGGCCTAGAAAAATAAATCCTAATGATGAGTTCAATTGTCTTTATCGTTAAGGGTCTTTTCATACCCGATATAATAATTAATCACAAATGTGGAAGAGCGGGGGGCGCCACTATCAGTTTTTTGCTCTGGTTCGGAAACATCTCCGGGGCCCTACTATGAAGTCTTAAAACGATCATGATTCCGCTCTAAGAGGGAGACGGAGCTATACACAGCAAATAGCACTATCCCGTTTACATCATCGGAATTGGATACCATTAGCACGTCATAGTAGGGCTGCATACAGGTTCAACCCCCGCTGGCAACAATGTCGTCTACCCGTGAAAATGTGTAGGTATTATTATAAGCTTATTGCTCAGAAACCTTGGCGAACAACTGCTGACCGAAGTGAAGGCATTGTTGAAGAGTAGGCCGCGCTTTGCTAGCGCGTCGATGTTCGGAGTCTGGCATATCTTGTTCATGTACGAGCCCAGCTCGAAACCTCCATCATCCGCTGCAACATAAACAATGTTATATTTTTATTTATTTTTTGTATGTTATACAAATAAATCATTCTGATTCTGAAAGAAAGCAATACAACTTATACTTAGTGCCCACGGCGCGATTGGTGTAGGTGTAGATAATTCGATAAAAGTTTCTTTGTACTGTTGTTGTGTTTGTTTGTTTGTTGTTACTTAGACAAAGAAACTTTCATCGAACTAGATGACTAAAAAACAGAAACAATGATGTAAGAACGAGCAGAGCGAGCTCGAAAATGTTGACAACCAGCCTTGGATAGATTAGATATTTTTACCAATATTACCAACACCTATTTCTAGAAGTTATAAAGTAGCAGGCTCGAAGACTTAGGTACTAGTGCTTGCCAACTAGTGTTATCAAGCCAAAACTCTAATATGAGGGATGAAAAAGCCGAAGGTAGCTTAATGCGGCTTACAATTACAAATTAGTTTTTACTAGGATTTATTTTAATTTATTGCTACCTAGCTAGCTAGGCACCTTTTACTTTATTTTTTTTGAGAAATGGGCTTGCACTTGACCTCGATCACGCCTGATGGAAAGCGATGTGGCCCTTTCAATCAATCGAGATTCCCCGGACACAAAAAGTGTCCGCGTTTTACCCAAACCCTTTCCACGAGTTTTTGAGACGTCTGTAAGTACCGTAAAACGGGGTGGATAGAAACGCAGGGGTGAATAAAAACGAAACTTTTATTGGGATTTTCCCATATATACCATATTAATCGTTTCTTACAAAGCGTCCATTTCAAATAAAATAACTGATAAAAAATTGGAGTTCTTCATTGCTGCAAACATTATTTAAATAACGTGAAAATTCCAATCAAAGTTTCGTTTTTATTCGCCCCATCATTTCTATTCACCCCGTTAAATTGTTAATATTGATAGGATTGTTAGTAAAACCTATAAAACATCTATATTTAATTAAAATAATCATGAAAAAGTGATGAAAACTGTCACCTCCGTGTCGTGTGCAAAGACGATTTATAATGATATAGACCAAAATAAAATAAATTTTCTCAAATGAATAAGCTAATTCATATGATTTTGTGATAGTCATTACCATGGATCAGTGTCACTTCGTGGAGGCGAGTTTTATTTTTTTCGCGAAAACTGTAGTGAAAATAGCTCGGCTCGTAATTGAGACACGTTGTAGAGATGATACCTTTAATTAATTTGAGACCACTTTGGATCATATAAAAAACATTGTTTTTCTTTATAAATTTCAAGTCCCATTTTGAGAATGGCCCATGCATGTACTAATTCCATGCTGACAAGTGACAAACAATGTAGTCAGGTTGAGTTCTAATTTTTTATTTATGAATTGTGCTGACGGAAATAATAGAAGTAGGTAATAAAAATAGTATACAAAAGCATAAAAATACCAGCAAAAACGTTGTTCACGACTCTGCCGTGATGTATTTATGAATATGGATGAATAAAAATAGGACACGTACTAGCTGTCAAACTGATAAACACTAATCATGGACTTGAGAACTTGATTGAAGGAGTGTTACTCACCAAATAGTATAAGAACATTTCCTGAATTAGTAGTTTTATCAGATAATACGGTTGCAGTGACAAACACACACAATAACAATACGTAAATAGATCCCGGCGCACTCGCCATGTTGTCCGCCCGGCTGATAACAAAACTGTTATTTGACGTGTCTCAGTAAAGTGTTGGCACTTTACGCTCGCTGCCGGTGCCCTACTTAACGACCGGCTTCGCTTTGCCTCCAAAATTCAAATAATTTTCTGAGTGAGATCAAAAATACAATGGCCAGTAAGAAATCCATTTTGTATCTGTTCGATGTGGACGGCACCCTTACGAAGCCACGCCAGGTTATATCAGAGGAACTAAAGCAATTCTTGTTGGATAAGGTAAAATCTAAAGTGGCTGTAGGACTCGTCAGTGGATCCGATTATGTCAAGATAGCTGAACAAATGGATGGGGCAGAAGTGGCAGCCAAGTTTGACTATGTGTTCTGTGAAAATGGTGTGGTGCAGTACCGCGGCGGCAAGCTGATCAGTTCAGAAAGTATCCACAGTCATCTGGGGGAGAAGTTGCTACAGAGTGTCATCAATTTTGCACTTGGATACATGTCCAAGCTTGAATTACCAGCCAAGCGGGGCAACTTTGTTGAATTCAGGTCGAGCATGATCAACATCTGTCCAGTAGGGCGGTCCTGCAGCCAGGCAGAGAGGGATGAGTTTGTAAAGTTTGATGCTGTACATTCAATAAGACAAAAGTTTGTAGACGCATTAAAAAGTGAATTTGGAGGTTCTGGCTTGACATTTGCTCTTGGAGGACAGATCAGTGTGGATGTGTTCCCTACTGGCTGGGACAAGACCTACTGCCTCAACCATGTAGCAGACCAAAAGTTTGAGGAAATCCACTTCTTTGGAGATAAAACAATGCCAGGAGGTAATGACTATGAGATCTACAATGACTCGCGGACTGTCGGCCACAAGGTCACGTCTCCTGATGACACCAAAGAACAACTAGTGAAGTGCCTTAATATTGAGTAAAACTAAGGAATCTGTAATCTATATTGTAAATGATTTTATTGCATCATAAACATCAAAGAGCTGTGTTTTGTTGTTTGCTTTTATTTAATTTTGCCAACTACAAGGAAATAGCATGTACTGTTACTTACTGCAAGTGATAACCTTGTAGATAAGTGTATCATTCTTGTTTTCAATAATATGACAAGACATCAGTTTATTGATATTTTACTAACACATCCTTTTAGTTTCACAAATACAGATTACAAATGTTATGTTTTTTAAAGCCAAGCTATGTTTTTTAAATTTAAATTTATTTTTATTTGCGATGTTCTATAAAACATAGAAATGAATGTATTTTTTTTAAAATGGGTTATCAATATTATTAAAAAACAAATATATATTTTTCAACAATTTATTTTAAAAGTATGTTAATATAAAATATTCAATGCCTTGCATAATATGTATATATAAAATCATCAAAAATATGTACTCTTGTTTACACAACATCTTAAAAAATTTAATCATAACACTTATTGATATGTTGGAGTTGCCTACACCTAACCATATTATTATTGAGCTTCAGTGACCCTCGTAGATGGGCTTCCTTTTCTCCATAAAGGATATCATGCCCTCCTGCCGGTCTTTTGTGGGAATGTTTATTTCATAGCACTTCTGTTCCACTTCATAGCCATCTTTGATGCTGAGCTGTATGCCTTCATTGATGGCTTGCTTGGCGCAGCGGAGAGCAATTGGCGCATTGAGTATGATCTCCCGGGCAATGCTTAGCGCCTTTTCTAGTGCTGCATTCTTTGAGCTGATCTGTGGCACCGCATGGTTTACTATGCCTACAATTGATTACATAGTTTTAATAAAGAAATTAAAAACAAAACAAACAAAGAGATTGTCAACACCTACCTAAATCCTTGGCTTCCTGGCCACTGACTATTCTTGAAGTGTATATCAGTTCTTTAGCAATATTGATGTTGACTGCTCTAGGCAGTCTCTGAGTGCCACCAGCACCAGGGATGAGGCCTCGGCCAGTCTCCACCAGCCCCAGCTTGGCAGTCTCGGAAACCACCCTGATGTCACACGCCAGGGCCAGCTCCAAGCCTCCCCCAACTGCTACACCTTCTATAGCTGCTATTGTTGGCATGGGCAGATCTTCTATTTCTATGAATGTGGACCTTAATCCTTTGACAAATCTGGCTACCTCATCATCTGCCATCTTGAAGCGTTCTTTCAAATTGGCCCCTAAAATAAACCAATGCAATACATGAATTAAAATAAATATATGCAGAGATGTGTAAATAGACATAGAAAGCTATTGTATTTAAATATGTATAGTTCAAATGAGAATCAAGAGTAGATAACAAACACTACATATTGATTGTACTGATTGGGTCTAAGTTACTATTTTCTAGAAGACAAAACTTACTAACTTGTGCAAGGTAATTTAAAATCCTGTTAGATTCTTACCAGCACAGAATATGCCAGGCACCATACTGTGCAGTATGACAACAGACACCTTAGTGTCCTCCCTGATCAGCTGATTGACTTCTCGCATGGCTTCAATCATGTCGAAGCCTAGTGCATTGCGGTCCTTAGGACTGTTCAGCCCGTATAGAGCGATGCCTCGGTCTGTCCCCAACAACTTCTCGTACACCACAGGGCTCACATTCTCAGTGTGCTGCTGTGTCTGTGTCGTTAATAAGCGCACCGACCCGTTTTTAATTATTGAACTGAATTTAAACAGCCTTGGAATCAACATTTTCATTTAAAATACACTAGCAAAACATATAACTTTCAGAATGTTATCTACATTAACCAACTAACCTATCGTCCTATATCACGAGAGCAAATAATTTTGCGTGATTCGTGATTATTCTTATCACTATACAAGATAAACATAAACTTCGATTCGAATTCCGTCCTTCAATTAAAACATTAAATTCCGTGCGTGCGTGTTGTTGTGTTGTGGTGGTTGTCATTGTCATTGTCACAAAAGTGGTCGGTCAAATGTCAATTGTCAAGTAAGGATGTTGTCTATGTCGTCAGGTGTATTTGTTTTGTAATGTATGTGTTCCTACAGAAAAGCAATTTCAATAAATTGTGACCATCGCAAATTGATAGACTTAATCTTTGTATTGCAAAAATCCGGGGGCAATGCCGACTGAGATTGTGCTAGTCCACATGTCAAGTTGTAGTCGAGATGTCGTCTGAAGAACAAACATAAGTCGACAACATCAGCCAAACCTGTTAAAACAGGTATAGGTACATGAATTCGATTTTAATATGGTTCAGTCCAGCCTGTTCACTTGTTACTACAAAGACTACCTTTCATCTGTAACCTGGAACCGCCAAGAAGGTATCTTTAGGGTGCGTTTATAAGAGACGAATATGTTGGAGTCAACACAATGTATTTGTTGTGCGGCAAGCACGCTGCATCCATGTAGACTACGTTGTTACAGCAAAATACTCTGTATTGATTTGGCGCTTGATTATTGGTGATGGTAACCGCTAAATATGTTTAACTTACAACTATCACTCAGACCATGATCATACTCTGAGTGTCACTCTGTTGGTGTTGGTTGATACTAGAAGTGGGTCGCTGTCGAATTTTTGGCGGACGAACGCAATCGTTTTTCCGACGACAAAAACGCGTGCAGAAAACGGTCGTCGAAGCAAAAGTTAAAAGACGAAACTATCGTCGAGTGAAGTTTCAAGTTGCAAATGTATGAAACGGGGCCCAAAAAATCGTTTTATCGGTCGTTCCCTTCATACTTTTTCGTTACGAACGACAGCACTAACGAGTCGTAATAAAAAAGAGTGGTAATAAAATATCGACTGTATATCTTTGACTAAAAGTTTACTTTTCATTGGAAGAACTGTTTGTGCGAAACGATAAGAACGACGACGCGACGAGTGTGATAGTTGTATCAATGTGTAATTAAACGTAAAATAAAAAATCGCGACACGTAATTCGAAGACTGGTTTGTGAAACGAAGACTGTTTGGACACACAACGTAAAAGCGGTTTCACCGTTGCAGAACATAAAACGGTCTTTGAAAACGGTTCGTCGTCGAAACGCCCACCACTATAGTTGATTTGATACTGTCAGTGATTGTCACTGTCAGATTCGATCTGGCGCGGAGTGGCGTGGCCGCGGTTATAACTGAAGTACCCTAAAGATAAACATAAAACAATAAAATAAAGCATTGGATCATTGAAGAACTAATACTGATAGGAGCATTTACTTGCACCAATATAATAGATTCTCAGAGGTGCGCGACAGCAAAAAAGAAACTTGTAAGATACTTGTCGCTTTATCTCAGCGCAAATATAGTTGCTTACGAAGTTATTACACGGTTCACTTTTCCCTTTCTTGTATGAAGCAACCACATTGTCAATCAATGTCAATGTTTAATCATATTCAACAGTGTTGAAAGAATTGAGCTTGCTCAATGTTTACACTTTTGTCGTTCATCGTAATTTATTGAGAACTCCCTAGCGTACTACCCGATTCAAAGACTTCCGAATGAGCAATTAGAATTGAATGGTTCATTTTATAATTTAAATAGTTCACTTCAAAGATACGTGTAATAAACAGCATTATCTTTCATTTCTGCGCCTTTCAACCAGTGAATCAATTAATATTGCCATCACCTATTTTTTTTATTTATTTCAGTTACAACCATGGCGCAAGATCCTTATGTTGTTGAACTAGATCCATATACGAAAACTACACTAAAGATTTATCTGTTCCAAAATGTTCAGAATGTGGAGCTCATTAGAAATAACATTGTACAAGGAGTTTGGAGCTGTGCTGCAATCAAGCCCCAATTAATTGTAGAGCCCTTCCAGGTGGCGGTTGCAGCAAATAGGGCTGTGCTGGCTCAAAAACAGAATGCAATGGTGACCAGGACAGTGTTCTCCGAGATCTTGTATAATTTATCCTTGTCAAAAAACATCTCACAAAGTCTGAGCAAGTTCGGTATAGAGAAGGACACTAATCTATTGATTTGTTTTCTAGTCACTGAAGAATCAGATGCAAGTAAAGAGATTTTACCACAAATTGAGGGTGAATATTTACCCATGAGTGACTTGAAAGAATTCACTTGTAACAAGACTCTGAGTAGTGTATATAAATTGAATAATATGCAGACTGAGCAAGACTTAACTGATGTTATTGTTAGCAGAATGGTAACTAAGAACTTTGTAACACATTAAAATTGTATGTATCATAAAAATAATTGTTTTATAAGTGTTACTCCCATCTTATCAACTCCTAAATGTTTACAGGGACAATGAAATACCAACATTTTAACCATGTTTTATTTTAACAACAACAATTATTATTATGTAAAATGTACATTTAAATTACATAGGTATTACGTAAAAGCAAAAATCAATCACTTCATCGCTGAAATGCTAGTTTCAATATATTCAACAACCGATTGGCAACTTGTCCATTTGTTCATCGTATTGACATAGTTGAGGTTTGATCACAACTGGTGAAACCGCTTACAACTAACTATAGTTCTATGGCCACACATTTCATAAGTGAATTCTGTAATACATCTCCAATATTAACAAACTTTTGTTCAATAAAATTCAACATAATCATCACATATTACAAACTATTCATCATTACAGTTAAATGCTCATTATATCACTTAACACTATAGCTACCGGTATCCATCATTTCTTTGTGGTAGAAATGTGAAATGATAAAAATTAAAATTCCTTCCTCATAATTTGTAACATTAAATCTATTCTACTAACGAACACAAAATAGTTAACTTATTACGTAATGAACAAAACCTATATAATTTTAAAAAATGGCAGCTAGTAATTATTGAGTCTTAGGAACTTTCTGTAAATCACAAGACAAAAATCATTTGGAACAAAAAATATACACATCTCGGCGTATTATAGAAAAGAAGTTTAGGTACTAATATGTACAGATACGAAGTAGACGCTGGAGAACGTGTGTATAAGTAACAAGTAACATAACTCGTATGACGACGTGTGTATGTAGCACCTCGTGAACACTTGGGTGGCGGCTACTGCGGCGCGAGGGGCCTCGCTGAACACAAACTGGGAATCTAACAAACTAATATAATGGTGCATTTCTACGATAGACAATTTAAGAGATAGTTTGAAGATACCTTTTTTCTCAGTTAAGAGTTTAGCAAATGTAATAGAATTAAATGATAGAGTCTAAAATTGCGTCTTAGTACAGATGAAAGTAAGAAAATAGCAAAACAAGGCAGGTGCTAATCGAGTAAGTAATGTTGCGTTGAAACACGGAGCGGAGACAGCGCGGCGCGTGGCGAGTACGCGCGTGAGCGCTCATGGGGTCTCCGTAGTCTCCACACTATCCATATGACAAAATCGTATGTCTCAAAACAAACGCCTACAACTAAATAAACTATTAAATATTGCATTAGTGGTACATTATTTTATGATCTAAAACAGCTTTAATTTTCGTCTCATCCGCTTTTCTGATTAATGATCAGCTCGATTTACTGATTCCAGTACTCTTCAGGCGTCGCAAGCATATGCTGCGTTGCTCATTGACCAGGTATTTCGAATGTTCTGTGTACAGTGTCGGCAAGTATGCAACTAAGCAACAGCTTGCGAGCCACTGTCTCGACACGCGTGTCTTGTATGTGGTGTGCAGACAGTCACTGCGCGTGCGCACGCACAGTATCGATCGTCACTGGCACCCTTGCTTGCTTGCCGTCACGTTTCACCAACAGATCATAGCACAGCTGGCGTCCTATCTTATTTACACGATAATTACATACCTACTTAAAGCGTTACATTTTTGTGAATAATTTAATTAATAATACAATATGAATACATGTGTATTGTTGTATTATTTGGCTAAATCGTCTGCAACGCGATGCGTTCACTGCGGCGCGCGGCGTGGACTCAATGTATGTTTGACACACAAGTCTGAACACACTAGTATGTACAATTTCAGATATTAGACCTGTATGTGGGACGAATATCAATTATAACAATTCATACACTGTATAGTATAATGTAAACATTTTCTAATAAAATTATGATGTAATAAATATGATACAAAGGTGATTTGCGTTACATGGGGTAGCTGTGGATACAAACGTTTCATGAATTGTATAAGATATTCGTATGCATCGGGAGCTCATCCCTTCCACAAAAGGCACAACCAATTATAATTATTTAGCGATGTAGTTGATATGACGCAGTCAGATCGTATATCGCACCGCGTTACATACAGGCGTAATGTAATGCGGCTACGGCGGCGCCTTACGTTCAGTCGGATAGTGGTGGCGATACGGTCTAAAGCGGCGTCCAACGTTTAGCTTTATTGTTTAACAGCCGATGCGTCTAATACAAGATATCATGAACGGGCTGGCAGATGCCTCTTAAGAATAGGTAACCCGGTCCCGTAAGAATTTCGGGAAATTCTCTCTTAGTGCTTCTCTACACTCTCCAAGGAACCTACATGTCAAATTTCAGCTTTCTAAGACCAGTAGTTTCAACTGTGCGTTGTCTTTCAAACACACGATCACTCAGTAACGCATAATATATTAATATCGATTTAATGTATTGGAATTCCAAATTCAACCGACAATCAGTTTAAACATTCAATAATAACCTAACATGAATGGCATTCCATTGGGAGCTAAGCTATCCGTGTCGCGGAGCCCTATGTTCCGCAACTTGGCCAGGCAAGCCATAAACGACATTGAAGTCATTTGCCGCTGTTCAATTAAATGTCACTTAGTCCGCTGATAACCTGGTTGTTGGAACTAAAACTTTCAATGCGACGTACTTTTATTTCAGCCGAATTGAAATCCGGCTGAACGTGAGGTAGCCGTTTTATATTACAGCGGCATTTTTCAATCCGGGGCGCCTTCATGTATAATACGGCGTATACGATTTGGCTGCAACGGATACATAACGTAAGGTGCCCACAGACACACGCGCCGCTCAGTCCGCGGCGACACGGCGGCGGCGGCACTCATTCCATAACAATATATATTAACATTACAATATCGGTATAATGTAGCACCAAATATTCTTACTATAGGCGTTCGAATTCACCTCCACAAACGAATGTGTTCCTTAGAACTGGTGAAAACATTCAATTGAACGTCGAGTTTTTAAAACAAATAATTTTTAATTCGTGACTATTAACTATAAAGTTGTGAGTATTTATTTTGGTAACTTTTCGATAACACTTGCGGTGTGCACTCGAACGCCGTTATAGATCTATATTTTTTCGGGTACATGCGAATATAACCACAAGCCGATACAAATTGATAGCTGTACAAGTATACTATAACTTATATCGACTTGCAGGACAACCCTAAAATACCTATACACTAAATAAGTATTCAATGACAGACTGCCAAACGAAATAAAAATATTGAAATGTTTCATTAAGATTAGACATGGTAAGTGGATAATGTGTCGGAGACTAGAAGAAGCATTGCTAACGGTACGACGTCTTCGGTAGTAGAGCATGTCAGTGAATAGATACTTGTATATGTACATGTGTGGTGAGTGCCACTCGCGCTGGACGCCGTCACACCTGTGGAGAGAAACGATTTGTTTTAATTTTAAAGCAATATATTACTACAGGGTGAAATTTTCAAGTGGATGGCCAAATTCGAAACTGTGAGGAATAGCGAAAAACAGTCACAAGAGTCTCGGGTCCGATTTTCATAAGAACGAAAGCGGCATGAACGGCATCGATGAATTTTGAAAACAAAAAAAACAACATTCCTAACCAGGAGTCGAACTTGTTGATTTCACTTGTATCAAAACACATTAACACACTATCTGAAAGTGTTGTCTATAAGGATCAAATTCTGGGAAGTAATGAATGACACATGGTAAATTAAAAGAAAGAGCTTATTTTTTAACAAAATCCTTATTATTAAACAAACAATTTTTTTTTTCAAAAACCTAATATAGGTAGTAGTTTTAGTTTTCATCAAAATCAGGCCCGACGCTCCTTTAAGTATTTCTCGCTATTCCTCATTCAGATTTGGAGCTGAAATACACGGGTTTCGTTTTGGCAGAGTCCAGTATAAAGGTGTAGGTAGTATTACCTGTGGGCGGCGCTCACTGGTGGAAGGGCAGCGGCAGCGCGAGGGAGTACAGCGAGGGTCACCGGCGCGCCTCCGACACATACACCGACACCGTCGAATCCTTCGAACCCACGCCCATCGCGCATCTGTCGAAATGAACTGAAAATGTTATATGGCACGACACCGCTCAAACACGTATCAACACCTCACGTGGCTAGCTTACTATTGAATATGTTTTTGGCTTTATTTGCACTAACCTGTGTCAACCAGAAGTACTACCCTGTCCATACTACGACTTGCTTTAGGACTCCAAATGTAAGTTGTTTAGTTCATGGTCAGCAGCGTGGAAGGTAAGTTCAAAACAGAAAGGAGCCTACTACGCCAGTATACACTGAATGTGGGCTACATTCAGCGGAAACCTTGGTTTTTCAAATGTTTGAAATTATCGAAGAGAACTGTTTCGTCCTTGTGCAGAGACTTTCTGTTGCAGTCCAGTGTTCCTCCCTAAGTTTCTCGTTCGTGACAATTGTCTGTGTGAGTGTGGTCTCGATGAAGAAACTTGTACCGTAAGCTTTCCAAAATTAAAATTCCCCTGCCTATAAACTTCCGTTCCTTCTTGACTACTTTCCCCCCGGACTGATACAAATCTTAGCAGGTTTTTTAAGTACAAACGTTGTTAAAATGTAGTGGTGTAATTAATACTTCTAATCTGTAAATATTTATGGTAATTTGAGATGTTATAGTTCATATTAAATATTTTTATATTTATAAAAATGCATATTCTATGTTAACTAACCAAAAATTGTAGTATCCTTTTATCTAATAACACTTTAGATCTACCACAAAGTGCAAAGTTCGAGGGCTCACCTCACCGCGCTGCCGTCACCACATGACACTGACAGAATAGTCGTCATCGGCTCAGTTGCCAAAGAAAAAAAAAATGAAAGCTTGTGCTAAGTTAGGTTTATCAAACTTGGCCTTACACTCAAAAAGAACTGTCGAATCATTTATCATTTGAATGCTCCGGTAACTGGGCTTATATGAAACGTTTCGTGTCTTTGGCTGGATAGAACATTTCGTCCCGTGAAGTTTGGTTGTCGAGGTTACCTGAGCGGATGGAAGGTGAGGCAGGAGACGGGCCCGATGCGCGCGCCCATGAAGCCCTCGTGGAACTTGATGGTGTTCAGCGCCGCGCCCTTCAGGTCGTAGATACTGATGCTCTGGTTCACCGACCCACTGTCGACAAAAGTTTTATTAAAAAACAATGACGCCACATACGTATTGTAAGACTGACCCGTTGGTCTCGTCGCCTTCAACGGTACAGATGAGCGTAAAGATTCGATTACTGGCTCCAGAAAAATGTTATTGGTTCATACCATCTGGAATTCTCGGTAGCAGCAGCCCGAAGTCCAAAGCGGATAGAACCATGCATATATGGGCAGACGATACTTCAACAAACAAAAGTCGTGTTGTCTGGAACATGGTGCCCTAAAATGTCGCTTTGCTGAGATATTTCGAAGTACAGACACCATGTGACAATCATGACTCATTAAAAATTACTTAATTTAGTGCTGATATGCATTAGATTAAATTCAGCTTGTACCCAGCATGATTTAATCATTTATTGGAAGAAAGTAAAAAAAAGAACACGCGAATACCACTTTATTAAGACTTTGGATCCGCTTTTGAACCCGCATCGCAATTGCAAAATCCGCAATCCAAGAACTATTATTTGAATACAATCTACTGCATATAAGCACGTGATTAGTTGAGAAAACCCAGGAGTGATCGTATGTATAGACTGTAGGTACCAGGCCATGAGGTTGCAGAGCGGGTGCACGTCGATGGCGGCCAGCGGCGCGGGCGCACGCACGGTGTCCAGCACGGACATCTTGCGCGTGTCGTAGATGCGCACCTCGCCGTTCATGCTGCAACGAACACTAAGGTTACTCGACTGCTCATTTAGGGTCACTTTTTTCATTCGTACTTACCCATTGGTTAACAATTATGGCCACCTAAATTTTGTTAATGTGCGTTTTTCGATCAATATTTAGTTTGTCCCGATGGTTAAGTTGATAAATATTAGTTAATAACTAAAATTGATCGAAAAATGCATTTTAACGTGGACAACATTGTTAACCAATAGGACATACAGGTTCAAGTTCAGGTAAACGGTGTCAACCCACTAGGCACACTTCCTCAAGGCTCAATATTCAGTCCATTCCTTTTTTAGTTTACATGATTTGCCCAAATTAATTCAAAATAAACGAAAAATGATTATTATTTGCGGCTGACACTTCATTGATATTTAAAATAAAAGAACGGTCACAAAATCTTGACGGCGTCATCAGGTCCAAAATTTGTCTACGATAAACAACTACGGTGGCCGGGGATCGCCCTGCGACTCCCGACGCCCGGGGCGTCTTCTCCTGTAGCGGCGGTTGGGGCGAAGGCCTTGCCTTTCCCTCGCGCGGCCCGCCTCCTCCTTCGCTAGCATGACAGCTTCGCAGAAGGAGGTGACCGCTTCCCAAGCCTCCTCGCTCCGGACCATGGATTCAACCAGGGCCGGACGCGAGAGGTCGCCGGCGCCGATCGCCTCGACGAGGACACGGCGGTGCTCCGCCCAAGCAGGGCAGACCTTCACCGTATGCTCCACCGTGTCCTCCGAACGATCACCGTCCCTTGCCAATTCATTTATGAAATTATTATGTATGTACGAAAAATCGTCTTCTTAAGTAAAAGTACCTGGATGAGCTTGGCTAGGTTTTTTTTTTCGGTAAACGTTTTCTAAAAATGAACCCCATCGCGGCAGCCGCAGTGGTAGCGAATATATGTAATGTTTATTTATAATATTAAGTTTATTTTGTAATATAAGATTTTTCTCTTTTTTTTAGTGTAGGCAATTAAAAACAAGGACGGACCCAAAATTGAGCCCTGAGGTACTCCAATTTTCACGCGTTGAATAGCTGCTTTCTATCATTAAATATAATTTTACTTAATTCAAGGCTGTTTTGCCAAGTCCATAATGCTCTAGATTCAGGTGTAATCGTTCATGGCTCACATAATCAAACGCTTTCGACAGGTCGCTGAAGATACCTATGGTATCTCGCACCTCTTCCCACGCATTAAAGATGTGTTTAATGGTTAACAAAGTTACACTGGCGTCACTTGCACAACGTCGCTTGGTGAAACCAAACTGTTTATCGTGTAAGATGTTATTCGCGTTAAAGTGATAGAGAATTTGATTGAACACCTTACTGAAAACCGGCAATGTTAATTCTGTGTGCAAATTAGCATTACAGTATAATCGGGCCTAGTGCGTATTAATCGTGACTAGGTTACCAGCCAGTGATCATGGTGTAGAGGTCGGGGCGGTGCGCGGCCGCCAGCACGGGCGCCTGGTGCTGGTGCAGGCGGCTGATGGCGCCGCGCGGGCTGCGCTCGTCCCACGCGCGCACGCTGCCGTCCCCGAAGCCGCACACCAGCAGCGCCGCGCCGTCTGCGCTGGCACCCTCTGCGCCCTCGGCGCCGCGCCACAGCGACGTGGCCGCTGCCTCGCATTCTGAGCAAGCAAGTCGAATATTAAACAAAAATATTTCAACAGCCTCAGATGAATAACATTCGTACCGAAAGTAACGAGCATAGAACTTGACTTAAATAAAACACAACGTGTTAAAAATGTCGATTTCGTATACGGCGCCGATACATCGGCTACATAACAAGTGAGTATAGGTACCGGTGTCTATGTCGGTGAGCAGCAGCTCGGTGCTGGCGTCCCACAGGCGCACGCGGCTGGCACGGCCGGCCAGCGCCAGCGTGCGGCGCGCGGCGCACCAGCGCAGCAGCGTGGGCGGCGGTGTGGGCGCGTACGGTGCTGCGCCACCCGCCACCGGGTGACCCACTGCAACACCACAGACCGTCAGACCAAGCCTACACCTGACCTGGTTCCTCGAACAGGCTCGATTTATGCTGTTTGTTAGGTTAAACCAAGGATATAGGTCTAAGGTTCTGAAAAGGCTACAAATAACTGCGCATTTCATTCTTAATAGTTCACTTTCAAGAAGTTCAGGGAATGTAGTACTACATTTCCTGAACTTCTAAAACCTGGTCAAGTGCGAGTCGAACTCGCGTACAAAGGGTTCCGAATGAATTTCATTATTGTAACATGTTATTTTAACGCTATAGACTTATTATAGGTTTTCCTGTAATCTATAGATAAAGGATTATTATCTGCATTTTTTCAAAATTTTAGGCTCAGTAGTTTTGGAGATAAGGGAGGGGGAAATGGTAATTTTTCGTCTAATTTCTTGAATAACTCCAAAACTATATATTTAAAACCATCACAATAAGCCATTTCAAAGTCAAAGCATTTATTTCAAATAAACCATTTACATGTGTCATATGTCAGTCAGTCAAAAACATGAAATAATTTTATGTTTTTCAAACATCCTGGTTATATAAACGTTTTTGCTTCTATATGTGTGAGAACAATTTCAAGAAAGAAAAAAACAATTTTAGTATGAAATATTGAAATAAGCCAGTAGCAGCCAAGGGATGACCACGACCAGTCCACTGATGGCGCCCGTTCACGAACATGACGCATGCATCAGCACCATACAGCTCAATCATTTCGCGCGAGACATTCGAGTGAGCATGACACACGATACAGTTTGAAAAACTTTTATTTTGTAATTTTATACTTTGACCCC
Organism: Mamestra configurata; assembly: GCA_002192655.3. NCBI lineage: Eukaryota > Metazoa > Arthropoda > Insecta > Lepidoptera > Noctuidae > Mamestra > Mamestra configurata. The sequence goes on along the minus strand of NDFZ01005119.1, from coordinate 275,427 downwards.
CAAAAGTGACCTCCATACTCAAAATTTATTTGTTTCAGTTCAGTTTACGCGTTCGTGTTTGGGTCACAGAAGTTCATATGTGTACCAAATTACAACAGAATCGGTCCAGTAGTTTCGGAGAAAATTGTCTGTGACAGACGGACAGACACCCAAGTGATGCTATAAGGGTTCCGTTTCATACGGATGTTCGGAACCTCGCCCCAACAATAACGAACACAAAAAAAACGAATGATTTAAATTGTTCAAGACGTTTTTTGAGCTTTAGCGAGGCTAACGAACAGCAATTTATTGATTTTTATATTTATTTATTTTTTATTTTGTCACCCAATGCATCCGTAGAGCCCGTGTGGCCGCGTTTGCATGATGATTTTTTAGTAATGTTTCGGTGGTAACTTAACCCACTGTTGTAAAAGTAACACATTTATGTTTTACCGATAAAGAAAGAAACAAGTTAAAAAACAAAGTTCAAGCCAATCACGGTTTCGAAAAACGATTTGTTTCTTATGTAAACAGCCGTTATTAATCGACTTCAAAAAAAGGAGAAGGTTCTCAATTCGGTTGTATTTTTTTACCTCATAGCTCCCGTCATTTACGAACCAATTCTCTTCTTTTTCATGTGAAAGGATATACCTACTTACGTACTGATTGGTGCCATAGAAATTTCATCAAAATCGGTTCAGTAGTTTGGTTTTTAAATCAAAATACCTGGAGAAAATAGAAAATATATCATCCAAGTAAACGAAATTGCGTGTTTTGCTTTCCTGTGACTTTCCAGTGGTGTTGTTAGGTATGGGGTTCCACTAACAAGACAAAAATAAAAAAACTTTTGCACAAAAAATACAACAGAATTCCAAATAAAAAAGCAGTACGCCTAGCCTTTTCCCAACCATGGTGGGTGGTTTCCAGTCAAACCTGATTCAGCTGAATACCAGTATTTTGCGTGGAGCGACTGCCTACCAGACCTCCACAACTCATTGAACTGGGTAACACGGTAGTTCTTGGCAAGACTGGAGTCAGATTTACTGGCTTCTGACAATCCGTAACGACTGCCAAAGATCTACAAATGACAGTGCTTCCCGAGGCATGGAGGAAACGCGGTATGTTAATATGGTAACCATCCACAGACCGACCTGGGCAAGCGTTACTTAACCTTAATCGACCCGTGCGACTCGGCCAAGTCGGTGTTAAATATGAAGAAACAACCAAAAACACCGACTTCCGAAATTAAAGTTATTTGTACTGTTTTTTGGAGTTTACTCCTTAAGAACGATTTTCATATTTAGCCCGCGGTATGAAAATTTTATGAGGAGTAAAAAGTGAGGCGGTATGTTTCTTTGCGCTGACTTACTACCTTCGAGATTATCTATGTCTGTATATACAAAGTATACTCAGCTTATTTAAGATGCTTTCATTTACCCTCTTTTTACATACTCTACACAATAATAGTTCTTAGCTGATACACACACTTTAATGAGGGTTCCATACCCAAAGGGTAAAACGGGAACCTATTATTAAGATTCTGCTCTCCGTCTGTCACCAGGCTGTATCTCATGAACCGTGATAGTTAGACAGTTGAAATTTTCACAGATGATGTATTTCTGTTGCCGCTATAACAACAAATACTAAAAAAAAAACAGAATAAAATAAATATTTAAGGGGGCTCCCATACGACAGACATGATTTTTTTGATGTTTTTATAAATAAATGGTACGGAACTCTTCGTTCGCGACTCCGACTTGCAATTGGCCGGTTTTTTTTATTTGGAATTCGGTTATATTTTTTGTAAAACGGTTTTTTTTTTCACTTACGACTACGAGTTTTAGAAACAGTTCAGATTTGTATAGCGTTTTCTGTTTTTCTGAAACACGGTGTGAAACGCTAAAACGAAATGAGACGTAAGAGATTTGAGAATATTGTGATAGATTCTGATCAACAAGAATTAAATAATAAGAAAAAGTATTAACTTAAAAGTTAACGATGTCATTCGTCATAGATGTTCATGATAAAGCTTTGCACAAGCAACAATACAAAGTGACAACGACATGGTAGTGAACACATAATGAAATTGACAGTGCTCGGAATAGGTACGCTTATTGACTTGCCGTGAAAATACCTTCTTATATTACAGAACTAGCTCTTGCCCGTTATTTTCCCGTTTTTGTAGGAATTTTGCGTTTCTGTATAGCCTATAGTATTCCTCATGAATGTGGTTATCGTATACAAAAAGAATTTTCCAAAACCGACTGATAGTTCCAGAGATTAGCGAATTCAAACAAACAAACTCTTCAGCTGCAGTCGAATATCGTTGCTTCCTATCTCTCAATAACTTGGAGGCACTGGCTGGAGTACCACCCATTGCTTCTAAGTTTTTCAAAAGTATTTCATAATATTGAGTACAATATAATAAAGAATCAGCTGTTTAATAAAACTTTTGCATTTTTTGTTCAAAATTTCATGGCTGAACCAAGATGTTTTTAATATTATTTCAATTTCACCTTGTATACTTTGATAGCTGGTACTTATAGTGGGCCTAGCACGAATGTTTTCATGTATCTCGCTAGGCTTATTGAGAATGACGTTTTAATTTAAATTGAACAATTCGATTTCAATTAAAACAACATAAACGCGTCAGCATCACTGTCACCGTTGGGTTTGTATTATTTTAATCGAAATCAAATTACAACTAATTAAAACGACAAAAAATAATTGTAGCCATGTGTTAATTTAATTCGCACGCGCAGTACCTACTCCGACACGGGTAGTGGTGTGCGTGAGGCGGCACAAGTACTCACGGTTGTCCTGCTTGCCCTTGGCGCCGGCCGCCTTGTCGTCGGCCGAGGCGAACTGCTCCGACACCAGCTGCGCTAGACCTGGCCCAACCACACCCACTCCACATCAGCAAACGACTACTCACTCGCTTACCTACTGCAGCTCTGACTGTGTGCGCCGGCTTTACCATTACTATATTAAAATTTCATACAACAGAGTGTACACAGATGAATGGTCGTGTTCTTCAGCGCTCGCAGCAAACTATCTGATGCGATCTATCCTAAGTCGCAGTTGTTCGAGGCGACAATCTGCACCATCGGCAATCGGATAGGAAAACTAGCCAGATTTTTGTGGGGTGTTGGAGCACCCGAGGTCATGTTCGCCACTTATTATTGATAGTTACTTTAGGGTTTTAACCTCACGTCCGTAACGAACGTATAAATGGGTGCCTCATAAGTCACTAACATTTAGTGTGTTTCAATAACACACTAATTTGACATATCTACAAGTAAACTTCGGATTAGACGTGGCTGGTATTCCAAGCTAGCATGGCATGATTGTGCTAGGAAGCTATTCCATTTGGCCTCGTGATTTCAATCCATTCTCGTGTTTGTATGTCGCAAGGATATCTTTTTTTGCTTGTTTATTCGCTTTAAAATCTAGCTTTTACGATTTTATTAGCTATTAATAGCTCAATTCAGCCGGCGCACAGCAGAATCAGCGCTGATGGTACAGTCCTGTATACAGTTGTTAAATTCATCTAAATAAACTAAAACCAAAAAACTGTTCGTCCAAAACTGCCAATATTTGTTAGATGATGTTTTGAATGTGGTGGACATGCGGTTATGAATGGAGTCGAGTTTGGTTTAGTTACACGAGTGACATGACATTGTTAGTTACGTTCAATGTTGTAACACAATGTGTGAACCAATGAAACATAACTTTGAGCTATTTCGTTAACATTGTTCAACACCGGTACGTCACAAGACCTCCACCTAGCACTGTAGCACTTGAACTCACTAATTACAACAAGCTGTCAGTAAATTGATCGTTTACTTGGGCTGAGAATATCCCAGTGTGAGCTTGGATCTAAATGAAGTAGTGCGTGGGTACGTACTGTAGACGGCCTGCGCGGGCGGCGGCCGGTAGTCGGCGGCGGGCCGCACGTCCAGCGCGCGCCACGCCGACACCAGCGCCGGCTCCATGCTGCTGCCCGACGGCCTGCGAGGACGACACACTGTACTACACTGTACCACACTGTACCACACTGTGCTGCGTCGTCTAGCATATCACATCTTACTACTACTATCAATTCACGTCACAATAGCTGAACGATCTGTATTCAAATTGGCACACAGATACATTTTAGTCTGGAAGGCATCGACTTCTTTTTTTGATCCGGGAGTATGTTCGTTTGGGATGATTTGGGACATTCTCGCTGCTAGCAGAAGCTAGTAAAGTTGACAGTAAGAGTACCTGTAGATGGCGAGGTTGCCGGTGTGCGAGGCCACGGCCAGCAGCGCGTGCTGGTGCGCGTTGACGTAGGCCAGCGCCGTGATGCGGCCCCACGCGCGCCGCCACGACCCCACGCACAGCTTGGCCGCCGTGCCCCAGTCCCAGATCCTGCCACGATACGACATATCTTGCTCAATAACAACACTTACACAAACATCTTTCAAGCTAAAGTCAATTCATACTAGCGCAGTCGAAGCGCATCGAAGTATCAATCTGAAACGTAACATTGAAAATTCACTCTTATCTCCACAACATAATGCACATATTTCTTCTGCCAAAAAAAATCGCCAAACTTTCACTACATACACACAGATAAACCAGGAAAGTATGCTATTCAGAAATCATTGTCATTTTCTAAAACACGAACATACGATTATGGGTTCTGATATACAGTTGTTACAACCATGGAAGTACCGATTATGATGTTAGTTCCAATAAATGTAATAAAAACAATCGTGTGATATTATTATAAAGCTCGCCTGCGGCTCGGCTTATAAACTCACCCTCATATTTTAATAACCATTGAGAATTGTAGTTTATGATACTGTCACACAGTTATGGTACGCATACCATAATGTATAAAGTTGTTAGGAAATAATTATATTAGTCACAATTATGGAGCCTGTCGGGCACAGCATAGAACAAGTAGGAGAGAGGAGGAAGTACACTGAGTGTTTAATGTGATAACTTTTATTAGATATTTGTTAGTTCCTATGTTTGTTGTGCCTGTTCTTATGTTCAAACACAAAGTGCATTTTCCTTTCTTTTTTCAAGCAATGAATAGAGCAGGTAGGTGTAGTCGTGTACACTGTGTACAGTGTACAGTACTGACCCGAAGTTGTCCTTGGAGGCGACGGCGGCGTGCTGCTCGTAGGGGTGGAACAGCACCACGGCGGGCGGCAGCGGGCAGCGCGAGTGGAAGGCTTGCGTCTCCAGCCGCGCCACGCGCGTGCGCAGCAGGCCTGCGGGAT
>NDFZ01005119.1:243079-260171 GCA_002192655.3 Mamestra configurata | reverse complement strand
CGCCAGGTCGCGCACGCCGGCCCAGCGCGCCGCGTCGTAGTGGCGCCACAGGCGGCCCAGGCACACGCACGCCCACTGCGCCAGGCGCGCCGACCCGTCGCTCAGCTGCTCCAGGCAGATCGAGATCATCGAGCCCTGCGCAACAACAAGCACCCATCACGAAGCGCTACAATTATCCGCGCCTGATGTTCCAAATTCAAAGTTAATTCTGTCAATAAGACCCAACCCAAAAAGTCAGCAGCACGTTTCTGTATCAGCTATTGGTGGAGAGACGGATCTTCAAAATGTCGAGTGAACGATGTGTGCACGTTCGCTCAACGCGATTTGGGCGCACTTTTCTCTGCTTTCCATATCGTAAAATTATCATTGAAATAGCCAAGTCGAAAGAGCATCTATATTCTGGATTACTTTAGTAATCGCAACTTGAATGTTACTACTATTATTATAGATATCAGTTTGCCATTATTCCACAAATTAGCTTTTCCCAAGTCGGTAGAACCTCTTTCATTCGACTTGTTTGTAGTAATATAGCAATGCGATTGCAATCACTCGACTCTTTGATCGTGTGAATGCAACCAAGCACTTCTCGCACAGTGCGTTGTTGTGTATGTGTTAAAAAAGAAATGAATATATTATTTAATAATATTAATTTAGTACTTAAAATTATTTCGCCTCTAATAGGAACTCATCCTACCATTACAAAGCATTCATTCAGCTTTTAGCCGAGCCTTAGCGCTAAATGTTAAATCATCAGATGCAGAGGATTGTAAGAGATTTAAACATATAAACAAAATATTTTATTGACTTTTATTTTTTTAACATAATTGGTGTAAATAGGTAGCCAAACGAGTAGGTACTTAGATGAGTCGATGAAACAAGCAGAAAATCAAATTAATAAAAACTGCCTACCACCCAATTTACTAAAGCAAATAAATATTATTCTTATTCTAAAAAATATCTGCCGTAAAAATACGTTTTCTTAAGGCATTATGATAAATGTTATTGGAGTGTCCACTCTATAAAAATCGAACGAAAATCGTCATTTTAATTTTCATTGTCGCCGGAATCTGAACTATTGTTGTCTCTCTCTGATCTGTCATTGTCATTATTACTACTATACTAAATAAATAACAGAAAACGAGTTAAAGCGGATATATTTTAGAAACAGTATATCTATAAAGTTAATTCATAAATCAACCAGTTTTATATTATTTTATTTACACCCTTGATTGTCCTATGGAGCAGGACCAGCATGTTTCCAAGCATTCTTATCCTGAATGTAATCTTCTAATTTGTAATATGCTTGTTTACAAAGTGTACTTTTAACATAAGTTTTAAATTTTCCTTCATTTAGTTCTAATATGTCAGAAGGTATTTTGTTGTAACATTTAACACAATATCCCATGAAAGAAGTGTGGACTTTAGCTAATCTAAAAAATGGTTGATCTAATTTGTCTTTATTTCTAGTATTAAAATTATGTCTATCACTAATTTTACTAAAAAGATGACGATTTTTCCGCACATACATAATATTTTCATAAATGAATTGGCAAGGGACTGTCATAATATTAATCTTTTTAAAAAGTTCCCTAAGAGAATCACGGCGACGCAGATTAAAAAGGGGTTTGACAGCTCTCTTTTGTAAAATAAATATGGATTCAATGTCAGCAGCCCGACCCCAGAGCAAAATACCGTACGACATAATGCTGTGAAAGTAACTAAAGTAGATCAAAAGTGCGGTTTCTACGTCTATTAACTGTCTTATCTTTCTAACAGCATACGTGGCTGAGCTTAGACGACCCGCAAGAGATGTTATATGAGGCCCCCATTGTAATTTTTCGTCCAATGATACCTAGGAAAACCGTTTGATTAATGAACTCCAGTTTTTCTCCATTCAACATGATGTCACATTCGCTACTTTTAACATTTGGTAAAGAAAATCTAATACATTGTGGTTACAGCCAATGTAGATGCTGATTATTTCAATCGTGTTTACATCTTATTTACTTTCCGTCGGAAATCTCCACTTCTTTAAATTTTTGTCCACCGATTATAGTCCATTTTCGCAAAAAAAAACCGTTTAAAAAAAATGGTGTTATGGTGTCATACCACTATTACGTTGTATGATGGCTTTCAAATAATATTTAGAGCAGCTTTGGGGCTGTAACAGATCATTTTAAATCGTTTACTCAACTCCAATAGTTGTCTCAAATGAAAGCCTTGCAGAAAGCTATCATATGACTTGTCTGTTATAGTAACTGAGTTGCTATTTTGTTGAATATACAGCTTTGTCTCTACAACAATGCTGTAATAATTAAATGTTGAAAGATATTGCTATAAACGCTAGTTTGACGCCAAATTAGCAATTCAGTTGCTTTCAAAGAGCTATCATAACACATACGGTTGCATGAAGGCGATCGAGAGATATTTTTAAACAATTATCGAGTAAATCCGATATGAGTTCGTGGAGTCCACGTTTACTAGACATGTTTATGGAACCAAAAAGCGTTGAATGCAAAAATATCGAAAAACCTGCATTTATTCGGCTTTTTGAAATATTAGGATCTTTCATACAAGTGTTTTTCGGTCCATAGTCGACAGAGCAATTGATTATACGATCTCATTGCTAATTGGGGACTGGCTAGCAGAAAACCTGACCAAATTCAAAATCTTTCAATAACAGTTAGTACCGCAGCCGCACCGCAGCTCGCACCGGGGCCTTTTTTAGGATTTGTAATCATCAAACGACTTCTTCCGCTCTGGGTGGAGCGGAAGGGCGGGTCAGACTCTTACTGACTAAAACTCATCCGTGTTCCTTCTAAACCCTTTAACAAATTTCGCAACCACCAGTCCGACCCTGGCATTCCAAATTCAAAGTTTAGTTTATCAACGTGATTGGTTGGTAGACATTCGGAAACGCTAAACCAGTCCACCCCTTCCTGACCTTTTGACGTCAAATTTAAGTTTCTTTTTTCTCGTTTGCGGGCAGAAATACCTGAAGTCAAGTTAGATCTAAAAGTTTACAAACCTGTAAGGCAGCTTCCTGTCCTGCGGGGTAGTTGTCCACGATGCCAGCCAGGACATACGCCGCTAAAGTTCTGTGTTCACTCTGCAATATGAATCACTCATTAACACTTCGTTCTGACATCCCAATATTGTTCAGTTACTGTTAAATAGGAAAGAGTATGCATTGCTGAAGTACAATCTTCGTGTTTCCGAATCAGCACGAACGTCACGACACCCTCCACTGACACAATGCTTCTAAGTTTTGTGTTGCTGCTCTTTGTAATGTAAAAGTGCACTTATCATTGCGCGATTGTACGAGGGGTTAACTAACCTCTTCACAAATCGACATTTGTTACTTTTGTACAGTTTTGAAAGTTTTTGGGAATGCATCATTTTAGGTATACTGGTAATACTAAGAGGCAAGCAATCCCAGGACTGTATTGTAACAGGGCTATATTATCTCATCATCGAGCATTCGTATTTTCAAAGATAGACGATGATTCCCGAAACACATTCTAAGGATTGAATACTAGTGAATTTGATACTCACGTCAACTGATGGGTCTTGTAGAACTGATAGGAAGTATTTGTGTCCCTTCGCATTCACCAAGTCCACTTGACAGCTCTGCAACAAGAGTGGAACAGTGTTAGAAAGAGTCGGAGCGTTAAGTGCAAGCGTGTCGGTACTCTCTAGAAAATGTTTGGTGCAGCAGTTACACTTTTTCACTCACAGCTGGGCAAGTTTGACCCCCAAACGAGATCAGATGTAAATAGAAAAGTCAAATAATATAGTCAATGGTACGCTCACTATCAAATTCGATTGACGTCGATGCCGCTCGTGTTTTAAGTTCAGCAATCCCTTTTTTTATAGTTTATTTTGCTGTACAATAGGTTTCCCTATTTATTTATTTACTAACAAGTGTCTTAAATGTCAAAAGATTCAATTATTTGCATAATTAAAAAGTGTAATTTACATGTGCATAATCAACCTTGATTATCAAACCATTTAAATGGATAAGGATAATATAATTATTTGAACAAAAAGCGGTCATTGTGACTTAACCATAATATTATAAATATTATGGTTAAGTCACAATGACCGCTTTTTGTCTGCCCTCGCGAACTTTTTTATAGGTGAGTATGAGTACTTTAATCATGTAGTACATCATTTTTATGCATCACCAATAGTTTTTTCAGCACACGCCAAATAATGAATTTATTAGGCAACATTTTGCTACTTTGGGTTACATATAATTTTTTGTAGGGATCTCTATTTTTTTTTAAATAAAATATAGCCTTCGTTTTAAGTTAATAACGTAGCTTTGTAATGGCGAAAGATTTTTTTAAATCGGTTAAGTAGTTTCTGAGCCAAATCGTTACAGACAAATAAACCTTTCCTCTTAATAATATTAGTTTAGATTAGAATGAGTCTGCAGTAAGAGTCAGTAAGAGTGTCTTGACGTGCAGAGAGGAGGTACGTACGGGGTCGACGGCGATAATCTTGGCCCAGATGTAGACCATGGAGGCGCGCAGGTCGGGCGCGGAGGCCTGCAGCAGCTTCAGCATGTAGGGGAAGATGCCCACGTTCAGCACCGCGCGCGCCGCCCACGCGCCCAGCGCCAGGAAGCGGCACAGCAGGCGCAGCGCGCGCACGCGGTGCAGCGTGCTCAGCAGCACCTGCAGCACCATGGGCAGCTGCGCCGGCGGCGGCCGCCAGCCGCACCCTGCCGCACACCATATATCTCACTTGCACTCAATATACATTACAAAGGTTATACTAATATCACTGTTGGCTATGATTCATTAATTTTATAAGACTTATCACACGAATGTTTAAAACCTATTTATGTCCAGTTACATCCACTACATTTCTAGTCTCGTCAAAAGACAATTTAAAATGTGCAGTTCCATAAAGTACTTTATATAATCTCATCAAAAACATGATTAAAAAAAAACAGATTCAATCGGTTCATCCGTTCGAGAGCTACGATGCCACAGACAGACACACACACAGACACGGGGGTTAAAAATGGAAAAGAGGAACACGAAACTTGCGGCGGATATGGGACGGAGGAGGCAGGTGTGGCGGCCTCACGCCTCGCGTGCTACTAATGTTGACGTTCAACTATTCTACCGCGTCACACGCAGCTCGGTACTTACACTTGCCCAGGTCCAGCCACACCTGGAAGGCGGTGAGCTGGTCGCGGAAGAAGGGCGAGTGCGTGTAGTCGTCGGGCTCGGGCCGCAGCAGGCGCGGCAGCTGCGCCAGCGCCAGGTCCAGCGTGTGCTCCCACGCCGCCCACAGCGGGTGCGCCGCCAGCGACGGCAGCGCGGGCAGCGACACCGGCGTGCAGTTGTACGACCTGCACACACTCAACGACTATATTAATGTCCACTAAAACAAATGCCAACAGCTGCTGGAGCAGCTCCAGGCGATGTGAGACACTAGCACGTACCTCATGATTCTATCGGCCAGCAGGAAGTTCCTGCATAGCGAGGCGGTGAGCAGGTCGGCGCGGAACAGCTGCTGGAACAGCTCCGGCGGCAGCGAGCTCCAGGCGATGGTGTCGGTGATGGCCGTGAAGATCCAGTTCAGCTCGCCCAGCATCGTGCGCCGGTCCGTCACCTGCCCAGGGATCCTGACCCGACAGTCAATATATATTAATTGACTATTGTTTAATTAAAGGACTAATCAAGACAATGAGGTTTGAATTCAAGTGAGAGGAGGCGATCGACACACCGCAATATAGGCCGCTTTTGTGCAATCACACAAATCCTCTTTAATTTTCGTGTTATATATAGATTTCGGAATAAAGCCAAGAATCGGCGTGATCAGTCGTAGCAGGCACGCGAACATACTTGTCGATGAGATCGAGCACGTCGCTGGGCGCCACGCGCGTGCGCTCGCGCAGCGCGAACCACTTCATGGCCATCTTGACGGGCGTGGTGAGGCACGCCGTGAACAGGTCGGCGGGCAGCTCGGGGTTCATGGGCAGCGCCTGGCCCGCCGCGCACGCCGCCAGCTGGATGCAGTTCTTGTACGACACGGGCGCCGGCACCGCCGCGCCGCCTTCCTCCGACTTGGCCGCCGCTTGCGCCTTAAGGGAGTATAACGCCACGATGAGTTTGCCCATTCAAACTAAACTTCAGTTATCGGTTATTGTGATTGAAATAACAAAAAATCTTTGATGAAGATCTTGAAAGCTATTCCCTACATTTTATCAAGTTATGCGAACATGTATGGACACTACAGACTTTTTTTTCGAAATTGACTACGGCAGGATACTGAAGAGGTGGGATGAAATGCACGTAACTAAAAGAGTTATGAATATAAATGTGGATGGATGGACAAGGAGAGGGAGGCCAAAGAATGGATGGATTGTGTTAGAAGTGATACGAAAGAAAAGGGAGTTAGTGATAGCGTGACGGCTGACAGGACAGAATGGAAGAAATAAACAAGTTTGCGCCGACCCATGTAACATGGGATAAGGGCAGGAAGATGATGACTACGGCAGGATGACATTTTCATTCGTCCTCTGTGTGAAAAGTAAAAAAATTATAGTATTTACACAGAGACTCGTCCTCTACTCGACTTGCGTCTCTGTTTATGTAATAACAGAAATTCGTAGTTACATGGCATGGCGTCTAGAAGCTGAATAGTAAATATAAAAGTGGATGCACGGACACATTACCTCATACTCGCGCTCGTGCTGCTCGGCGAACTGCTTGAAGTTGTCGATGATGACGCCGGCGTTGGAGCAGTCGTACACGTACAGCGACGGCGCGCCCATCCACGTCTGCAGGTCGTACATCGACAGCGGGATGTACTGCGTGTACGCCTGTCGGTGACGAAAGAACATTGACTTTCTTAGCATATTAGATAACCACTTGACTAAATTCGAAAGAGAAATATCATGGTTGCGCCGAATGGAACTCCGCTTTAACCGTTAGCGTATTGTACTACAGCTACTGCGAAACGACACTTCTCGGATTCGCATCGGATGCAATGCGGATCCACTGTTAAGGCGCAGCATCGGCGGTGTTGTTTATAAAGTTTGTAGTTGAAAACGGAAGCCTAAATAAACAAAGCAGCATGTCCAGCTTACCCGGTTGAAGACCCAGATCTCGCCCTGCGTGGTGGGCTTGGGCACGCCGTGTCCGTTGTAGTGGAACAGCACGCGCTCGTCCTTCGCGTTGCGCCGCAGCGAGCAGCACAGCTTCTTGATCTGGTGGCACAACGACAAGTATTAGCAACTATCCGAAACAACAGATTGCAAACTGACCACTATGGCGACTGGCTGCATGGGTTTATTGGGAAATGTAAAATAAAATCTAAAATAATATAAGCCGAAGACTCAAGAGGCTGGATGAAGTATTCGCCTAGATTCACCCAGAAGACATTTTAGCTACCATTTTACTTCCACACAGATGTGATGCCACCAACTGCATTAGACTGCTTGAAAAGTGACTTATTTTTAGTCGTTTTTGGCAATCGGGTGTTTTGACACAAATCACTATTTTTATTTCCTACATCGTCTCCACTTTATTTTGATACCTTACTCGATAGGTTTTGAGGGGTAAGGGTTTTCTTTTCTCTAATAAATAAAAAAGGAGACATAATATGACGCCAGAACTCAGCCTTTTTAATTTGATAGACCCAGTGTCACTTTCACAATCAAGACGAATCTCACATCTCACAAGCTAAAATCCATCAAGCCGTTTAGGCTACAGAGCGTGCCAATGAAATATACTCTGGTGCAGTCGGCTCAAAAAGTGGCCGACCGAGAACTGTATACCCTTTTTTTTACGGGCGGAAGTCCTCATGTTTGTCCTCCGCCCTGGGGCGGGCGGAGAGGTCTAAATCAGCCTTACCCAACCTGCGGCTCGCCAAGCTTTTCCGTGTGGCCCTAGCCTAGTGCATTATTAATGCTATATGTAGTCAGTGCATCAATGTGTACGTATCTATACTGTACTGATTCACTCCTTGAAGATGTGCTGAGACTATTCCTCACCCACTATTAACGTGAAAAAGTTGGCCTATGCCATATGAAAACGGTCCTTTTATCACAAATTCAAAAGTCCCATTCATGTAGAAAATATGTGTGTATGTGTTTTATTTTACTGTAAGTTATTGCGGCCCATCATGACAATAGCTGAAGCACAATGTGGCCCAGAGAGAAAAAAGGTTGAGTAGTTTTACTTTGAGTTTTATTACAAGTTTTCTTAGCACATCTATTTTTAAATAACGAGCTCGTTTCGTTTTAGCTTCTACTAAGAAATAACCCTAGACGGTACATGCATACAGATAATTAAGTTTTGATTGCTATTATTTGATACATTTGCTTACAGGGTAAATAAAGAATCAAACTGATAAATGAAGAATGCTGCACTTTGAACTCTGGCCTTTGCTTCAAAGATAATATTGTTTATTACTTCTAGCTGAAATACCCCCCGTACCTACGAACAATCAGCCATAGCTATATTTATCTCTTCACTAGGGCATACTATGCAAGGTGACATATATTTTATTGTAAATATTTGACAAACTGAAGGATTTTAAAAGCAATTCTTTATGTATTGTACTCGTATGTATGATTAAAAAATTCGTCTGCTCTACAACTTAAAGAGCTTAACGAACGGTTTCATACCCTACTTGTCTGAGGCACCTATTATGCGCTTGAGTTGAGCATCGTTGCTGCTTTTGGTGTAGGCAGGTACAGCAGGTAGGTAGGTTGTCCATGTTGGACCTTCTGCTCTCAGTGAAGTGTGCGCGGTAGGTATATCGCGACAATTATCACAAGGTTGAACGTGAGCCGGGGGTCGTCGACGCACCCTAAACTCATTATTAAGTTAGTTTACGCGCCTAGCGACGAAGCCCACATTTTTGTAGGCTACTCACAACCTATTTTGTTCATACACATCATAAAGTGTAACTTAGTCTTGACGTCGGTTTCATCAGGAGGCCCGACTAGACTGGATCCGACTGTATCTCCCGAATGTCTACGATTGAGATTTGATCACATGTTCAATGGTTACCCTAACCTACAAGTTCTACAAATAAACAAAGTGATAAATAATTCTTTATAATTATGTTTACTGTCGTTACATGGCGAGGCAAGGGTTAAGCGTGAGCACTGTTATTGGGTTTTCCCACTGTATCAGTTTTCTAAAGCAAATCGACCGCTATACCTACTTGAATTATTAATTTGAATTCATCGCCACTAGTTCAAGTATTGAGTTTAGCGTTGTGTATTTACAGTGACCATAAGAATAGGTTGCAATGGAATTTGAATTTTGTCGTGTATGATATAGAGTTCGTTGTTTAAAAAATAGAGAATCATATCGAATGCGAATGTTCTCGCTTTAAGCTGCTGGTTACCTCATCGCTGGTGGGGTCGAGGCTCTGCTTGTAGCGTGCGCGCGGCTGCCAGCGCTCGTACTGCGACTGCAGCGCGTGCCCGATGCTCTCCAGCGCCTTGCTCGGCGACAGCGACTGTGGGTCTGGGGGAAAATACAACCGAAGTTAACCTGTGGGATTGTTCGAAAGAGTTACCGTGGCTCTGGAACGAAAAGGGCAGTTGAAGGAACGGGGATGGGTTTTAGAAAATAAGAGCTTGACACTCGTTCCCACTACGCAGAGCGGCAGGAGTCATTTGATGATTTCCCATCCATAAAACAAAGGACAAATGCACGAAGCGAGCCGTCGCCATCGCCCCGCTCGGACCGGCTTATGTCTGGTTTCTGAGGTACTTTGGTCGTTTATCTGTCCGTTAATCACTAACCAAGAAATGGCGTCTTGACAAAAAACTCTCCGGATTGCGACAGTAGATAAATGATTGCACAACTTAACTTTTTATCTGGAGGGGGACAGTTCGTCACACATTTAAGTAGCCATCAAATTACAGACGTCTGAAATAATATAGTATCATCATATCACTCAGATGCCCTAAGGTTATCATTTGAATTGAATTGTCTCAGAGACGAGAAAACTAATCTTGTATGGTTTAAGAACTTTATTTCCACTAGCTTTATCCCGCGACGTTCACGTATAGTTTATAGCATTCCACATGAATGTGTCTATCATATACAAAAAGAATTTTCCAAATCCGACTGGTAGTTCCAGAGATCTATCAAACAAACAAACTCTACAGCTTTATTATTATAGATATTAAGTAGGTATAGATAAGAATTAACAATCATTCACTTACTGAGAAACAAGATTTACAATTTATGTTTAAATAAGCACACAGAAAAATATTTTTAGCCGGTACGCGATGCACATAATGAAATGATCGAGCAAACGTAAAAGGATACTAAAGTTACAAGATACTAGACGTGGCATACAAGGCAGCGTACAGAACAATTGAATATTTTTATTTTATTTTTGTATTATTTGTTTAGTTTTTACATGCGTAATTACTTTATTCGGGGATTGGGTTACCTCCTTCCTTTAAACATGGCGAGGGGGTAATGGCTGATCTTTGCGTGGTGACTGGTCGTCTTGCTGGTCATGGTTTTATTTTATTTATTCGTTTTTTTACACTTATTTACAATTAATTATTGTTATAACGATAAACTTAGTTTATTTTTATTACTAAGTTGGCTGTAGTTTATCACTTTGGTTCCAGTCCCAATCACCCATTCCAATCCATTATACCATTGCATGTGTAAGGGGGCACACCATTTATGCCTGGAGGCTTAATTAGTTTGGTTTGTTGTCTGTTTTTGATGGCTTAATGGAGTGTGCCTAACAAGTGTCAATAAATTTCGTTTAATTTAATTTACATATCGGATATATAAACTACTTTGCATACTACTGTATAAATTCAAGTTTTTAAAACTTAACAGACAGATATTGTGTTGCTGGGGTGTTTGTTGCGCCACTTCTTCTTCCCAGCTAAAACACTAGGAAGTGGTGACGGGCGGGCGTTTTGGGGGACTGTCTTTATGTAGAACTGTGACGTTCAAAAAGTGCTGGCACTCAGCCTAATTTAAATTAATGACTTTTGATTTTGACTTTCTTTTTTCCTTTTTTATTAAGTATTATTTTTTGTTAATTGTTTTTTAAATGCAGACATATTTGTTGTTCTTTTGTATCCATCGGTATTTTATTGTACATGTTAACGCTTAAACCGCTGAACAGGTTTAGGTGAAATTTGGTACAGAGATAGATTAGACTTTGGAGACGGACATACCTTTTTTCGCGAGAAAAGGGGCTTGAAGGGGTTGAAAAAGGGGATGAAAGTTTGTATGGGAGTCATTATTGAAGATAAAACTAAACTAACCTTTGTGTTTAGGCACTTGATCAACAATAAATAAACATACCTATGTACATTAGGGCATGCATTCCGGAATTCCGGAATTCCGTAACAATTTTTCTGATATTTCAATTCCGGAATTAAGAGGAGTAATATCGAAATTCCGATATTCATAAATTTTCGATATTTTGATGAGCTTACGAGTCATTTTATGCGTTCTACCAACGAGAGTGACAGAGTATTTTTTCGTGCTGGCTACTTTTGTAACCGAATACGAAGTTCACTTGTTCTTGAGAACATAATTATTATCAAGAACAGCGAGTCCTCTCAAAGAATAAATCATTTTGTTTTCGTGATTTACGCTCGTGACTAAAGAATTAAGAAAAATATAATATATAAATAATATAGAAGAATTAAGTTAATAAATCTTCTTCTTGTGGATGGGTGACCATCTTAACGTTGGTCCCAACTGTAATTTGTAGATCTTTGGCATTCGTTACCGATTGTCAGAAGCCAGTAAATCTGACACCAGGCTTGCCAAGAACTAATTATATTGACTTATGTTTTTTTTACTTATATTATACTAATAATCCTGATGACTGTGTTACCCAGTTGTGGGTTGTGGAGGTCTGGTAGGCAGCCGCTCCACGTAAAATACTGCGAAACGTAAATACGTGGTATTCAGCTGAATACGGTTTGACGGGAAGCCAACCCCAATATAGTTGGGAAAAGGCTAGGCAGATGATGATAATTTACTTGATCTCATGTTGTTTTTAAATGTTTTATGATATCTCACTTAGTAATGAAAATGTTAAGACTGGAAGAAGACTATGTAGTATGTAATGTACGTAACACATGATACATACTACGATTAAAATATCGTATGTTTTTTATTCATATTACAAATATTTAATTATATTGTCTGATAAATAAGCTTTGTTAATTTTACTGTTTAATTTTTTTAATTTTTTGTAACAAATTAAACATATTTGGTCATCTTTCTCCCTTATTACTACAAGGGAAAGATGACCAAATATGTTTAATATGTTACTTAAAATGATTAAAGACTGATATATTTATAAATCTTGTTTCATTTGAAACATTTTTAAAAGTTACCAATCAGGTTCCGGAATCAGTTCCGGAATTCCGGAATCAGATATCCAGTATTGGAACTCAGTTCCGGAATTGAGAACCTTGCGATATTGCATGCCCAAATGTACATACAAGCGCTTTTGAATAATTAGTATCTTAAAAATTAAAATTGCTGGCCAAAGTAACTATTCCACGCGGACGAAGTCGCGGGCAAACGCTAATATACAATACTTTATTTTTCCGTAATTAACTGTTCTAGGTGGGTTACAATTGGGTTACAAGTGCGTTACTAAGTAGGTTACAATTTTTTTGGACTTGATCTTATCCATGCAAGATTGTCTACAGCTTACAATATTTCCTATTTGTCATACTCTCATTTGGAGGACGCTAGAAGCATAGGGCCGGTCGACACATGGGACACGCCAGTCCTAATGATGTCCAGCAGAGGACGACTTTCGGCTGAAATGATGACGATGGCATACAATAAACTAGCATATAAAATGAACGCAGTTTGTAGGACTATCGTGCACCTACCACAAATAAGATGAACCTTCACCATATTACCAGAACCAAATAGCTTTTCCTGTATAATCTAAAAATACCCATAATACCTAATTAGTATTAAGTTAGAATGTGCTAGCATGTTCGCTGCGCAATACCGTCTGCGGAACGATCAGCTGTTTGCTGTGTTGTCTGGCGTTTGACCTCAAAACGCTTCACGGAGCTGAGTCATCACCATCACTTAGGGCGAGGACAAACGAGCGTAATTTTGTCAGACGTGCGTCGCGTATTTTGTGTTGCGCAATTTACGTTCAACTGAAATCCGGTTAGGCTGCCAGGCGGACGGATGTAATTTCAGTTACTATCCAACGTTTGTACGGGGCGTTTGTGTCGTGCAAGGGATCCATTAAAATATTGGCTATTTACAAAGCATTAGAAGAAGATGTTAGAAAAAGAAAGATAAGCTGGGTAAATCCACTAAATAGGGAAAGACTGGTGTGTGGACAATTCCATACCATATGGACGACTAACACCGACGCAATTCGGTTGAAATAATGCGCGTGAGTTAGCAGACAACTCATTTTGGGTCGCCGTGTGACACAAACATGACTTTTGTATCCGTATATTTGGCGAATCAGAACTAAAAAATAACGCTCGTTCAGCTTCACCTTAAGTGATGGCTCAGCTCAGCAGTCGAGCGTTTTGAGGACAAACGCCAGACAACACAGCAAACAGCTTCCGCGGACGGTAGCTCGCAGAAACTAGACCGGTCTTAACAACGCGTATTTATATTATGCTCATATCGTATAGTAAACAGTTCTGATCCCTTTCGAAAGCGGTTGAAACGATTTTTTGTCAGCCCACTTTACCACCAATGCTTTTCAGCATTGGTAGTAAAGTGGGCTAAAAATACCAACTTGCCGCGCTTGACTCGGTGGAACGCAGAGCTAAGAGGCTCATTGGCGACATTAAACTGATGGATGCCAAGCTTGGCTCATCGCCGCAAGGTGCGTGCTTGTCGGTCTTCTACAGATAGTACTTCGGGGAGTGTCCAGGAACTCCACGACCTCTTCCCACCACCCCCCTTCTACCATCGGACATCTAGACGCAATGCAACTTACCATACCTACCTTGTTGCTACTCCACCAATTCGCACTAAACGTTTCCAAATGTCTTTTATAATGCGCACAGCAAAGGAGTGGAACTCTCTGCCTACGTCTGTGTTTCCGAACGCATACCACCCCAAATCTCTTCAAAATTAGAGTGAACAGGCTTCTTCTTTGTCTTTGTCATCTATGACCTAGATTAGATTCAAGAGCAATCAATTTTTTTTCGATTATGTAGAAAAGGGCACGCGATCGCGTTAAAGTATTGAATAGGCCATCATTTCTAAAACAATTTTTTTTACTTAAAAAGTATCGAGGTCGGCCATCAAGGAAATGGGATTTCGACATTGAAGTGCTATTTAGGCACACGGAACGGAAGGTTAATAAATTAAGCTATAAAAACTTTATAATTAAATTCGCAAGAGCCAGGTGGACGAACCATGGCATGCGTAGGACTCAACACGCGATCAAATATTAGCATCGCGGGAATCGTTTAGGTCCGAAATTTCTAAAAAAATCGAACAGCTACCTATATCATGAATATATTGTAGCAACATTTTTACTTATTGTAATCAAATAAATACTCTATTTGCTCGCCAGTGCTGCAGTAGTATGAGATCTCAGTAACAATTCGGAGTGTGGATTCTAACTCAGCTAATGGCACATGGCTTTCCTCTTATTGCCTATGTCTTTAACATAAGTGGCAATATATTGGTACAGTATAGGTGCCGCTCTGTCTTTCCCTTTGAGGAATACAGGCGCGTCAGCGGCGGATCCAGGATTGTCGTTCGAAAAGTAAACACTAAAAAAGCACAACTTTTTATTTTGCTTAACGCATAACAAGCCTCCCTGGATTACTTTTCGTAAATTCTTGAATGACTTTCTTAGATTGTAGACTACCAAAACTATCTGAGGCTTTCAGGGGAGGGGGGGAGCCCCGGATCCGCCAGTGAGGCGTTATATAGGTATAAGAAAAGCATTTAAAAGTTTGATTAGGTATACCTAGGTTGTTAGGTATACCTAGGTAGTAGTAATGTATTGCATCACCTTAACACGACTAGTGGGACCGAAATAGGTAGCATCGTGATAGCCGCCATGTCAGCATGTGATTCATCTACGACACTCGAACCGCAAGTGGCGTCAACATTGCATTACGCGGCGCATATTATCTGCTCATTATTTACCGCCATTTTTACGTGCATTGCAATCTTTTTATTTAACTATGCAGTATGACTAAAAATAAACATAATTATGATTCGCCTTTTAGAAGCAGTGATAATACATTTGTAAAAATATTCAGTTTTGGTTGCATAGGTGACATATTTTTCCATTAGTTTCAAAAACAAAATAAGCCTAATAAAAATAAAAATATTTTTCATCAAAATGCAAATATACTTATTAGGGTGCCGTACCCAAAGGGTAAAACGGGACCCTATTACTAAGACTTTGTTATCCGTCCGTCTGCCACCAGGCTGTATCTCATGAACTGTGATAGTTATGACATTAAAATTTTATTCACTGATGATTTAATTCTATTGCCACTTGAAATATTCACAGAATATTTAGTTATAAATTCACTTTAAAATAAATATTTAAATTAAAATAAAACACATTATTAAGGGAGCCCCCCTTAAACATTTGTTTTATTTTAATTTACATACAACAACAAACGTGATTTTTTTGCCGTTTTTATATATATAATGGTAGTAAACCCTTTGTGCGTGAGTCCGACTCGCACTTGGCCAGTTTTTTCTAAAACATTCAATAATTATAATATATGCAACATACCCGTAAATGATTAAATAATAATGCAGGTTTGTGAAGTAGTACCCAAAAGAGAACAGGCCTTTCTTGCAAAATAATAGTAGCAATTTTGGTTGAAAGTGAAAATCATTGATCATAAAAAAATAAAAAAAAAGGTAATTCATTAAACATTGATTCAGTTTCTACCTAAGTTTATAAAGTGGCTGAACATTTTAATCAAGTTCGAATCATTTAAGAGCGTTAACGTCGATTTTGGCTGTTCGACCCAAAAAGCGTACTTTTCAAACCATTATATCTCCACATAAAATGTATCTAACGAAAGTGTGGATTACTAATTATTGTAGGAAATATTTCACTCTAAAAATGTAGGTGAGAACATTTTTACATTAATAGAGTATTTTGTGAATTCTAACCAGATAAACGAACAGTGTTTTTTAAATTCCCTTCACAGTGGTCATTTCGAAGCTTGAAATATCAGAAACCAGTCATAAAATTTACAAACAAACAAACTTATTTAATTGTTCATATCCTTGAGCAAAAACCTACCAGAGATTTTTTTGATTTTCAGCTCCTAACATAGATAAATCAAACAATAAACAAAGTGAAATTAACAAGAAAAAGCGGTTGCTAAATTCATTATTTACTCCAATAAATCTTACATAATTTTACAAAATAAAGATGTACTATAATAGAAGAATATCTTCTTTACAAAATACGAAACAGCATTCAGCTTATTTAATTAAATTAAATTAATTACAAGTTTTTTAAAACTACTATAAAACTGTAAGCATAAATCGTTTCAAATCAGTCCGCCGCGAGGCCTTTCAGAGAGTGGACGTATCGCTCGGTTCTCTACGCGTGACCTCTCCTGACCCTTGGCGTCGAGTGAGTTTATAGTGCGACCTAACGATCTTGGTTTGGTAAGTAAAATATTTATTTAGATGATTGACAACAATATTTTTCGAAACAAGAAAAATTGTTTCAGATGCCATGGGGAATAAAAACAAAAAAACAACACTAGTTGTATCGAGGAAAAAGAAGAAATTGAATTTAGAGGCTTTAACTAAAGCTAGGGCTAAAAGGTTGGCATAAAATAATATTTTATAATACTTAATTTGCTATAAATAAGGTCCTCGTTTATTAACTTTTTCCTTCTAGGGGAAGATTCTACTGCTCAGATACATTTATTTTTCTATGCGACCAACATCGAAATCGCAAAAAAATACTTCCTCAAACTAAACCGTCGATTATCTGATACCAGTTTTTCTACAAGCTTTTTAGGGTTTCGTACCCAAAGGGTAAATACTAAATACCCTATTATGTACTAAGACTCCACTGTCCGTCTGTCTGTCACCAGACTGTATCT